>JAGFPH010004267.1:50411-68050 GCA_018207615.1 Philaenus spumarius
TTACGCTTTGCCTAAATCAAATGGTCCAGCAGTTAAATTTGTTATCAGTGCATCCCGTTTATATTAAGCTTTACTTCTTCTAAAGCTCAGACATACCCAAAGTAGTATATTGTGTGTTTATGACTCGCTTATAAAATTGTAACTGGATGTCATTTTCAATGTCAAGTCAGTGAATTGTGTGCAACAACTGGTTTTGCCATTTGGCCTTGTCAAGTACCAAGTGGCATTTGTTGGCATGATAATGATGCCCCTTGACAGAATAAAAAAATACAGCCTATTTATCTCATTAATGTATTATGGAAGGCACTAAGAACTTAAGTACTTACTCAGTTATAAAGAGTATTATTGTGTTACAGAGGACCGCACAATAAAATTTATAGTACATTAAAATATCTAGTCCCTTTTACTATTAAATTCTGTATATTTACTAAATATACTCACTTGATCAATTGCACAAGGAATAAGGCAAGGTAAAACTTGTGCTCCAAAAATAAATGGAAAACTAGATGAAAGCGCAGGAGCAGCTTGAATAGCGGGAAAAGCGATTTTACCAATCACATCGCTGTCTCCAAATCCGAATATACCTTTAACTTGGTTAAATGTAACAGATTTTTGTATCCTTGTGATATTTTGGTAAAATTGCGGACACTGCCTACAAAAAACCAAGATAAATAGAATTAAAAAAAAAGATACATTAATAGGATGAAAAGTTTCAAATGATTGAAACTACTCCTGGGCAAAACAAAGTTGCTACAGGAACCGAATGTCAAAGTTGACAACCACTAATAAGTTTAATTATTATCTCATCAGTAGGCCTACTCTATTTTCGATAAAGCTAAATAATATTCGATAATAATGAGTAGGCCTTTTAACCCTAGAACTGGCATGGTTAAAGCTAACATTGAAAAGCCCGTTTATAGCGTTTTGCAACCATATTTTAAAAAATTCGCCAAAAATAGTAAATGAACCCCAATCCAAAAGTGTTCCATAGCTTTTTTGTAGAAGAAACTTCAAAGAATTCAAATATGACACTAAAAATTAGTTTCTTTTGAAATTGTAAAAGTTATTAGTTTAGAAAGCAAAAAATGTTCAGAAACGGAAGGAAAAAAAACAACTTTATGCCTAGATAAAAAATAGTAAAACATTTTTGTAATTTTTTTCAAAATACACAAAAGTTTTATAATTTAGTTCTAAATAGAAATATGTAAAAATATATTTCAATTTCACAATTGTTTACTTCAAAATAACACTTTGAACGTTTTTACTACATAACCTGCAAATCTCGACTAATTTCAAAGTGACTAGGCCTAGGCATTTTTTACTTCAAACAATGTTTTTTTTTTTATACCAAAAATTCGAGAACAAAATGTAGAATCGAATAGCATTCTACCCAGTTTCAAATAACTTTACATTTTGTAATGAAAATTCAAAAACATCAAATCGGCAATTTAACCTAAAACTTATTTCTAGGCTACCTTATTTCTTCACTTACCATTTTATTACAACACCGTTATAAGCCTAAATTCACTCAAACACAATCTACACTTATTTATTTATAACTAAAACACAATATAACACTATTTTATAAACTGTAATAACCAAAAAAAAAAAAAAACACTAAACAAATGTTATAACTAACATCAAACTACGGACAGGATGTTCTCAGAGTCTGAGAATTGAAAGGTTTGTTGTTCATTGGTACCAATTTATGAAATCTAAATGTATTGAATTGGACATAGATAAAAACTGTGAAGTTTTCTTTTTAAAATCATATATTGTACATTTTAGGGATATATCGAATAAGACTGTAAGAATCGATTCTAAACTGGCTTGCGTATTGGCCAAATCTATGACCAATTACAAGCTTTCAACGTAAATCCTGTAGAACAGCTGTTTTCAAAGTGACATGTGATTTGAAGACACAGTTTTAAAGAGAATCGTCTGCTGAATTCAATGCTGTTATGATCTTCTTCAGAAATGACTTCTGTGAGGAGTCACAGACCGTTGAAAATGAGACAAAGTCTTGACAGTATACGGCGTTCATTGACGCGTGAATCACAGCTGATTTGGGTACTAATATTTTGAAACAGTGATTACGTATGTAAATATACGTTCTACAAAAAAGTAATAAATACAAAAATTATAGTTTAATTCATTACCTTGCCAACGGTACCGGTTTTATTAAGATTAAATGATTTTAAGTGGATTAAATTATCGATTATGCAAATATATGCAAATTCTCGCTAATATTCAAGCGGGTTGTGTCAAGACAGCAGTCTGCCACTTTGAGGGTTAAATAAGTGAATGTTGTCCTGTTTTGATAATTTATCAAATATATTTGTTTAAACAATTTAGGTAGTTTTTTATGTAATCTTCCAGTAACTTAACTTTTATAAACTTCTTTTATAGTTTATTAAAATAGGATAATTTTGTAGTTCGAAAACTTTTATTTTAAACAGCGAGCATTTTGTTTAAAAAACATCTATACAAATTAAAACCAAATTTCTTTCTAGGCCTAACTTGCAAAATGAAATAGTTCTACAGTAGAGTCCCGCTATTCCGAACTAATTGGGACCGAGCACTGTTAGGTTTAGCGGGAATTTGGAATAAGCGAATTTTCATTAATAATATCAACGTATCGACTTGTTAAGGCGTAAATTAACTGCAGGGACATCTGCTACTGTCATTTCTATACAGCAGCGTTGATCGGATTGGAGGAAAGCGAGAAGGAGGTAAACGCTCAAACTGAACTCATATCACACATAGAAGCGGCAAATGCTCTTGACCTCGCCTTAGTATAGGTTTACACCTTCCGTTTTTTCCTTCCTTTGCGTTACGATTCCGTTTTGTTCTAAAAACGAAGGGGGGGGGGCTAGGTGTTTGAACTGTCCGTTTTGTCACCCCAGTCAGTCCATTAGTACCGCATCGTCTTGAAAAAAGATTGAGAAAAAAATTAAATTCCTTCGAGATAACGAAAACGGAGAAGAAAACCGGATGAACGCAACTGGCAGGTGGCAACAACACTACTAGTGCCTAGCTGTTGTATCCTAATCCTTCCTTCTTTCTGACTGACCCGGTATCCTTTTTACCGGAAGCTTGTTGCCGTAGCTTCCTTCCCGCAAAACGGATGGTAAATGTGAAGGAAACAAAACCAGCTTTCCAATTTGGTTTCAGGGATTTTAGTTAAGCTTAGTCTCTATGTAACAATTTATTTAGGCTCTAGCATAGGCTCTCTATTTAACTTATTTGTATAACAATAAATGTACGTTTTTTCACGAACGTCTTTTTAATTTCTCCTGTTTTTATGTTTAAAAAATCGGTATTTTTTCTGAACTCTGTTCGGAATAGGCGGATTTTCAGAATAGCGGGGTTCGGAATAGCTATTTACTGTATATTAATTTAATTTCAAGCATCAAACCAAAGCTTTTATTTTTGTTTTTAGCCTACTTATTTTCTTATTATACTAACCCGATGAATGTGAAATCGGAAAATATAAAAGTTTTCTTTGGATCAAATCCACAAGCGATGATATCTTTGGCATTTTCTCTGGCTAGTTTGATAGTTTGTTCCACCTTCAAATCTTTCCACAAAAACTTCTCATCGTCCGTAAGTTGTATTACTAGAGGAACGTCAAATACATCTTGTAGCCATCTAGTAACAATTATAAGACAGATATAAATTGATAGTAAGGTCTATACTACAACAGAGAAAAAAGAAAAGCAATTGTTTTACAGAGTAACCAAAGTTATTTCAAACTTTGCACCTTGAACAACAGAAGTTAGATTAATTTGATTGTTAGTTCTTTGATGGTACAACCATATATTATATAACTTCCATGTAGCTCATTTATGCACACTATTTAATGTATTAACACAGTTTAAGAAATACCGTCTGAATATTCAAGAGGTATAAATTACTAACTACGCTTACTGGTCCAAAACACCGTAAAAGTGGGAAACTCTAACAAATGTATTAAAAATAGTGTCCTATGTTTTTACGTTTTAATTTTTTTCCTATACTATACTATTGTACTATAAGTTGTTGTTTATGTATTCGTGGCTACAAAATAATATAATAATACAAATATTGTGTTTAAACAAGAGTTACAGTTAATCACACATTCTTCACTCTTTCTCACAAACAGTTTGTTGCACACAAACAAAATGTATATATAACCTTTATTTCGTCATAAATTTTTAACGTTTAACATTTAATAACCTAGATTGACTTCCGAAGAGAGATATTCACATATTTTGTTACGCTTTGCCTAAATCAAATGGTCCAGCAGTTAAATTTGTTATCAGTTCATCCCGTTTATATTAAGCTTTCACACATTTATAGTACTTTTTAAAACACGTTTGTGTAACACATGAGGAATATCACTTATATTTATTCAAACATACTTCATAAAACATACAATTTTTCAAACAATAAAATAAAAGTAGTAGGCCTAATCTATAAAAATGAAAGAAATTACTTGTCTGGTTGTCCGTCTGTGTATACCCAACTAAAACTACCGCATGAAGAAATTTTTAACATAGGTGGACAGAAAGGTTCCAAATCCTTCTTGAAGCCAGATTTTTTATTTTAATTTTCTTTCCCGAGTTACGAGCAAAAAAACTGGCAGAAAAGATGATTTATAGTGCTCACCAACACACAGCTGATCATGTACCATATACAGGTATAAGCTATGTACACTTTGGATCCAATTGATAGATGGAAAACAAATTTGGTTTAGTAATTAATTAGCATTAGAGGTAGCTAACACCATACAAATTATTTCAATTACTTGCATTGAAAATGGGGTAGATACCCTAACCTTAAACACTTTATTGACCTATAGCCTATCCATTAAGACTAATAGTCATGGTTTCCATGAGTAAGGCAGGGTACAACCATACAGAACCTGCATACACAAGGTAAGGCTAAGTTTCCCTGTGAGGTCGTCTGGTATATCAGGGAGCTTGCACCTCCATTATTTAAAAGTTAATTTAGAATCTTTAGAATCTTTTAAAAATTATTAAATAAATAAATAATAGTGGCCGCGTGAGATTGCAACTCTTGCAAAATGTTGCAACTTAGTTTTACATGAATAGTTAGTTACGTGTTGGCACAAAGTTTAGAGTCTGGCATTGGCTGAAATCAGAGCGTTGTCATCTCTATGTGTTGGCAGAACTGCATGTTCCTATAGATCTATGTTTGAACTTCTTTGGAATCTTATGTGGTACATTTCAAGGTGGCACAGCCAAGGATGTGGCGTTGAAACTCTTTGGTTTTTATAATTCAATGCGTTGGTCAAATAATCATTTTTAAATAATGAATGTTCTTTTAACAAGACTTAACAGTTCTAAACATTAAAATTCACTAAATTTATATCGAGTTTACATTTATTTTACAAATTTAAGTTATTTCCAAACATCTTGGTAACCCTTTCAGCAACCTACTCTGCAGATATCAAGAATTGACTGTAGATCTAAATAATAAAATATAAAATTTAGTTTGTTTTCTTTAAAAAAATTAAAGCATTTTTAAACTTAAAACAAATTTAATTTATTTTCATAATTAGTAGGCCTAGTTAATATAATACTAAAACTACACTTACTTTGTTATTATAAAAGGTATTAGATGTCCAAGATGCATTGCATCCGATGACGGACCCCGACCAGTATATAGATAAAATGGTTTTCCTTGTTCTTTTAAATTAAGTATTAGATGCATGTCACGATGAGAAAAGAAGATGCCTCTACGTATAAAGTGATGAACTGGTTGTTTAGTCACTGCTTCCCAGCGGGAGATAAGTTCCGAATTGATTTTTGAGCTTCCAAACCTTACTGTATAATGTACAAAAATGATTAGATATTTCTTAAATTATTATCTGTAACGTTTTCTTTACTAGGATTATAATGTAAACTAGTGCCCATTTTTGTATAGATAAATTAGCCTATATAGCCTTGAAAATGATAAAACATATTCCAATAGACTGAATAAGAAAAGAAACTCCTATCCCAACAATAGAGTTCTAGCGTGATAGTGTTTATTTTATTCCACAACATTTTGATAGGCCTAATGACTGAACAAAAAGTAAAAATGCATCATAAATAAACATATAAAAAACTAAGAATTTCATGAGGATGTTGGACAGCATAAACTTACGGTAAATTTATAGCCTAATGAAAGTAAGTACTTTGTGAGATCATAGCAGTCTTTTAGGTGCCTTTTGTGGCTAAACCAAAATGGCAAGCAGAAAAAGTGTTAAGTAAATATTGAGCTTGACTTGTAAGAAGATATATTGATAGAATAAAACTTGAACACAGAATCTCACAACTACAGTAATATGTTTATTGTTTAGTTTATAACTCAGTTATATAGTTTAATTATTGTAGCTCATGCATCACTGAAGATGGCAACATTGTTGTTGAAACGTGTTTAGCCTACTTAACAAACGTTTTAGTTGTGAGATTCTGTGTTCAAGTTGTATTCTCTCAGATAAAGTGTCTACTGTTATGGTTTTCTTACAATAACCGGTGCAAGTTAACTATTCGACCCTGCTAACCTATGGCAACAGAAATGCAAGAATAATAAAAAAAATAGCCTAAAGGTTCTAACCTATAGTATTTAGTCACAGTATGTTTACCTGTATTCAACATTTAACAGTAGAACGTAAAACAACTTTGTCTGCAAAAATATTAGGCTAGGGTCGAATAGTAAACTTACACCAACACTCCAAACAAAATAAGAAAAGAACTAGAATTTCGAGTTCTATATAAACAAATAGTTTACAAAATTGTATTTTGCCACACTTACAAATGAGTTTGTCATAATCAATTCCAGTTTGAGATTTACTTGTAACATTCCATGGATCTACAAAATCTTCCACTCCATTCTCTTCTCCTTTTAATTGTAAACTATCCACAGATTCTGCAATTTCATTTGTCATTTTAACTAAATGATAAAATGTAACAATGTAGCTAACCTAAAATGTGTACAAACTTAACCTCAAAACAATAAGTGAGCGAATTCAGCGAATAGCGATATTGATACGTTTTCGTTTTTTCAGCTGTTGTTTTCCAGCTGTTAGTTATTTCATTGGAGCCAAAATAATGCATCCCACATACATGCAGATTCAAGGATATCCATGAGGCATACGCAATATCTTTTAGTACAAAATCATTTTGTGAAAAATGCAATATTAGAATAATACTATATTTATTTTCCATACAGCGTTCCACCAACTCTACTATATTATATTATATCTTTACGTTTCCAACATACACGTGTTTTAGGTTGATAAGTATTTTTTTAATATGGCATATTTACTGATTTACATTTATCGTACTTATTTCATTAAATGTATATAAATTATTTGACAAAATGTATAGATAATGCATTCCTAAGAAAAAATATTGTAAAAGTATATGACTCTGTTTATTGAGTAATAAAAAATAGTTTTATTATAACTATAAAACAATACCTATTTCAAAATGTAAATATTTAATTTGATGAAAGAAGAAGTTAGTATTTTCAACTTTGAAAGCTTTGGGATAATTTAGCAAGGTACTGGTGGCTAACCTGCCAGCCTGCCAGCGTTTGTTTTCTGTTTTCTTTTTCTACTGTTTGGCTTTTTCTAGTTCTATGTTTTGGATTGTTGACGTTTAGGTTAAGGTTCATTTGTATTCTTAAACTATTTGATTTTATTTTAAGTTAGCAATGGGGTCTTCAAATGGTTACGTACCTAACACTCAAGCACAATTGGGATATATTGTACAGTGGTTTCACGAATGGAGTGAAATGCAGAGAAGTGATTTTTTGCCAATTTTAGCCCAAAAATTCGGTAGTAAAGGTTATGTTAATGGATTACTCCCTGGTTTGGAAGCAATAAATAGCCTAGAAGACCGACCTCCAAGCCTATTTCAATGTAGAGTAAAGTTGTTTCGTGAATGGTCAGATAATTGGAGTCAGGTTGAAAAGGATCAACTTTTAAACCATATTAAATCAATGGATCCAGATTTCCTTCTGAAGTATGAAGAGGAATCACAATGTGATCTAAAAGGAGTTCAAGTAAATTCTGTTGAATTAAATAATGATGAGGAAAAAGAAGAAGGTGAGGAAGAAGTTATTTAAAAATGATTTTAATTGTTTGAACTTTCCACTGCATATCATCGCTGTAAGTTATATAGAGACTAATTTCAGCTCAGTTTATAGAGTTAAGCCGAGGTTTGATATAAATGCTAGAACAAAGCAAGTGTTTGTTAATTTTAGATAATTATGTTGAGTGATTTTGCAATTGATTGTATTAACTCGGAATATTCCTTGCCACATAAAATCTTTGCTCTAGTTAGCGTCTGATTTACATTCGACGCTAACCTAATCCATCTGGGAGCCTAGACCTATCATGTTATACCTAGATCGCAGTACCAAATTGTTATGAATTTTAGTTTTTCTAAATAGACCCAATTAGGACCGTTTGTGTATTACTAATTGTTCAAGAATTAGCAATCTATTATTGCTTGAATATTATTGTGCGAGACTATTTAAAAAGTTTTGCATGTAATAACCTATTTATAATATTGTAACACAAAAATTAAGGAAGCAAGAAGTAATGCAATAGGCTATTGTAGTCCTAGTTAAAAAAATGCATACGTGTTTAATATAGTTAGATCCATTATTTGACAAGGTTTACGTTAAATTAAAAACTATCAATATGAAATAAGTTACATATTATCAAAATATAAGTAACATGCATTAGTTCCTCTTTGTATCCTTGTTACATAATATACAATGGATAGAGCTGGCAGTGCTTAAGCCTATCGATAGAAGGCCTACATACAGGGATCTATATTATTTATGTGATTTCTTTAATACTCAAAAGAAGGGCACAATACTCATAGATTAAGACTGATAGAAGTGTGTGGTATTAGAAATGAATAGTAGTTGTGCTGTAACTGTTAATATTTTATTATTAGAAAAAAACTATTAAATCATTAGTTAGGTACGGTAAGTTAAAAGATTTTTCCTGTACTCAATACTGAGTTGTAGTAACCCGAGGTTTTGCCATATGGTGTAACTTAAAATAGTTTTAGTTGGTAAAGCCCATGTTTAGTTAAAAATGAGCAAGCTAATTCACATTTTAAGGTCAAAAATTGGTAGGTATCCAAAGAAATAAATATTCTATGTTAAGTAAAAAAGAATTATATATGGAGGCGATATCAAAACAATTTTTTTCACTTTTTAATTGATTTAGGTAAAAATAAATCAGATTTACTTTCCTACTTTACCTCAGAGAATGTTTTCTTCTAGTATGATTATTATTAGCCTACTAGAAACCATTCGCCAAACTTGTCAGACATTAAGAAATAAGGCTTTAAGACTGGATTTTAAAATTTTCATATTATTCGGATATTGTTAAAATCAATTACGTTACCTATAGCTATTTTATTTAAAATACTTTTAAGGGAATTAATTTACGAAAATTTAATTTGTGAATTTAAATATTAATGGTCCTATTCTTCTAGCTCTGCTATCAAATAGGCCTACTAATGAAATAATCTATGTGTAGGGTCACATAGATTTTTAAATTAATGCGGCAGCTGATATTCCAGTGTAATAAAGTATGTGTGGTTTTACAAAAAATAAATGATTTTGTATTATTTTATTAATTAAAAAAATAATTTGAGCACAACCTTACATGTATATAAGGCCAGGTGCACATTGAAACACAGGCTACCTAGCATATGCAAAGCCGCGTAGGGTTTTGAGTTCTACAGAAATTAAAATGCAGGCTAGCACAGTTTTACACCTCAGTGTTGTGGACTCGGTTTACTATGCACATGTCACATAGTTGAAAATGGAATAAGCAGAAACCGTTAAACCCAACACCATTTTACATGATAAAAATAGCTCGTGCTACATGAATTCTAAAATGAAACTAGTAGGTAGGCCTAATTAAGGAATTGTTATAAAAGTCTAACAACAAATTAATTGGAATTTTCTGCTTTTCCATTAAATATTCTAAACTAAAAATATTTTGTTTATTTCTTTATTAGATCTTAAATCGATAAGCCATTTTTCATTTAAAAAACTATAAAAAACAGCCTTGGAATGTGGATTTATGCCTCGCAGAAATTTTGCTAGCTGTGCCGTGCTTTACCCTGCTTTTCTATGTGCACTTGGCCTTTTTGTAATTTGTAATTTAGTGTATTAAATTGAAATAAAACAACTCAATGTAACTTTTAAAACTTAGATATTTGGTCTTGTGATATTACTGTAGAAGTAGGTACCGTAAGTAATAATAATACAAATACGATGTTTTAAAATGGTTTAGTAGTAAATTTAGTATTTCAAAAATTTGCTTGTATAATTTGTTAGACCTTTTGCCTTTTAGACCTGAATAGGTTTTGTATTTTTGGACTTGATTAATAAAATATATTTTTTATGGATACAGCTATAGACTGTATATAATTCTTCAAATTGGATGCTTAATTTAAGACTTGTATTCAATTTTAAAATATACTTAGGCCTATTATATATAATAGCCTTTGTGCCCATTACAATACTACCAAAATTTGTTTTGGTATGTTATTGTTAGTAGTATTTTGTTTTCATCATCAATTAGTAAGTCCCACTGATATTTTGCTTGTTTGAAGGCAGTATACTGATTAAACTTTTATAAGTATTAATCTGAAAAGTTACATTGTAAGAGTAAGACAATCTTTTAGCAGTTTCCGTATACGAATGTAACCACTTACAGAGTATATTATATTTAGATATTAAGTTTCTATTCGCACATATATTTTACTTGTATTTATGAGAGGTTGTTTAGACTAGACTCATTTTACACATACATAAATATTTTTTTAGTTGTATAATATTATTTAAGATTATATTTTTAATTATTCCACAAGTCTTTAATTTTTACATTCCTAAATTGTATTCCATTTGTTTATGTTTATTATATTTAAATAACAGAAGTTTGTAAGTTTGATGGTGATTTTTAAATTATGGTTATTGTTATTTTATATACATACAATATATATTTACAAATACAGATTTGTTTTTTATTATATCGTTCCTATCCATTATCACATTCATTTGAATTCTGTATTTATAATTTGCATAATAAGTACATCAGGGTCGTTGACACAGGCTACTGGTATCAGAAAAGATACTACAACTTCATAATTTTTTCATCATACTGTTTGTTCCTTGTCTTCTTCTTACTCTTGTTGTCCATATTAAGACGTCAACCATGCTTCGAAGTACTTCGATGAATCAAACAAAGAGTGTGTGTCCTCATAATGTTTTTAAAGATATAATGATCAAGTGTATTTCCAAGAAACTCCTTTCACATTCATTTGAAGATATTGCTAACATTTATTTAATGAATGAAGAAAGTTCTGGAATTGATTGTTACCTTTCTTTAAGTTGCAAAAGAGGCAGCCCAAACCACCTGTAACAATGACCGTTAACTCTTTACTCCGAACAGATCGAGATGACTTATAGGGGAGAATGGATAAACAGGTAGAGAAATGGTCCAAAGGGGAGGAAATTCTTTAAACTGCAGACAGCGTCGAACTACCTGGATTTGTAACACGGCCTTCCCAGGAAACTACAAACCTTTGCCGCTCGAGTGAAGACAGGCCACACTGTAACGAAAGAATAATTTTATCGATTCAAATTGTCCAAGTTTCGAACATTTAAGAAGTGTTCAAGGGAATCGGAGATGTTGCAGCACGTACTGCTGGATACTTCTAAGCTCAAGAAACTGCTAAAAGAAAACCATAAACAGCCAGCCTGTATTTCATCAATTTAAGGAACAAGTCTTTGCGGGATTGTATGAGATGAATCGTATTAAGTTAATTATATGTCAAAATTCATTGTGTTTGTATCCAAGTCACTGATGATTAAAAGGATAAATATGTCCATCTGTGTGACTTTTGTAATTTAATTAGTTTACTTACTTTACATAATAGATTGTTGGTTGACGCATTTCGGAACTCGTACCACTTTCAGAATATCGCTCTGTTGAGGTCGATAATACATTAAAATAAATTACTGTACAACGTAACGCATATACATGTGCACAATTTCACATATAATACCACCGCGTGTGCACACAATTGATAAGCAGTATTTAAAACTATTCGATAGTGTGAAGACTCTGTGGTGTTATTATGCCCTTGTATATGTGTTATGTTGTACTGTAATTTATTTTAATGCACTAATTACCTCAACAGAACGATATTCTGAAGATGGTATGAGTTCCAAAGTGCGTCAACCAACAATCTATATAAAATAAGTAAACTACTTTGATTACAAAAAGTCACAAAGGCGGACATAATTATCCTTTTAATTATTTATCCGTCAAGCGAGTCGATTTTGTTGCTTGTTTGATACAATATCTCTCACTATTAAGGTGCGTATACACTCTCGCAGTGTGCCCGCCGTGCGTTCGCGGCTCGTTGAAAGTTTTGATTTCAACGAACCTCCAGCGATCCAAAGAAAACATTAAAATAAAACGGCTTCATCACAGGTGTTTCCCCTTTTCTTAGCAAGTCGTAAATAAAGTGTCTAAGCATTCTAGTGCTTATAAACACGTGGAACTTTTCAAAAAAATTCATGCTCTTGCTCTTGCATGAGTTCAAACACTGCAGATGCATCGATGCCCTTCCGCGCTGCACATTCCTGTGTGCACATTGCAACTTATGAACAGTGTCGTCAAATGTTCGGGCAGGACATCAGTACTCTCTGCTAAAAATAACTTTATTTGCAACTTTCTGCAGGCTTCATACATCAGCTTTTGCACTCGAGGACCTCGATTATAGTAATTTCCCAGTAAAATTGCCCTTAGGGTGTTTTTGTCAAATATAGCAGTCTCAATAATGACATCACTGAAATCCCCCTATCAATTAAAAACTGACCAATTACACTTAACCAGTTTTTGGTTGGAGGCCTATGTTGTCATTTTTACTTCAGGAATGTTACTGAGAAAAATAGGTTATTTTCAAAATAAATATATTAAATGTATTATTAATATTATTAATCACAAATATTAACAATATAAAATAAACAATGCTAAATAACAATAATAAACAGCGATAGTTAAATAATAAATAGATTTGTGCACGGACAATAATTTTAATGGAAACCCCTACAATTGCTTCAAGACCGAAGTGTTCCGTTCAAAGCTCGGTAATCGACTGAGCCTCTCTGACCCCCCACCACTCGAATTAACTCCGAGTCTACTGCGCATCTCGAGGTCAGGGTCCATGCTACAA
Source organism: Philaenus spumarius (assembly GCA_018207615.1). NCBI lineage: Eukaryota > Metazoa > Arthropoda > Insecta > Hemiptera > Aphrophoridae > Philaenus > Philaenus spumarius. Next base: position 63,686 of record JAGFPH010004267.1, read on the forward strand.
ATTCCGTGCTATACAGACATACATACAAACAGACATTTTGTAAAAACCATTTTGTTTGGACTCAGAGGGTCCCAAAACGGATATTTCCACAAAAATCTCAACATCTATTTTTTTTTTGCGATCACTATACTTTCTCTATACTATAGTATAGTGAGAAAGTAAAAAGAAGAAATAACTAGTTTTTTGTCGAATAAAACTATTTGATGGACTCAATTTACGTATCTGAGGAACATAACTGAAAAGTTGTTAGTTTATAGAGTTTTCCATATTTCTGGCAAATTAATAAAAAAATATCATAACTTCATTGGGGGACATGACTGTATGTAAGTTATTTACTTCTTCATGTATTTCTCATAAGGCCAGCCTTGGCCATAAACTTGAAAGGGCACAGATCGCGAATCGAGAAAATATTTTTATTTGTTATTATTTAACAAATAAATAATGCTTCTAACTTTTGGTTGAATTTATTTATGGGGAATCGGGAGGGAACCATTTGTTATGGTGAAGCAAAAAAAAGGGAAATTTAAGATTCTATTAACAAAATAAGTAGGGAAGGGGGATGCGGAATACTACCCCCCGGAAAACGACCCCCCCAGGTGAAACGTGACGTCACGAAATCTGCCAACTAACCAATATGGGAGCCGTGTCCGCGACTGGAATACTACCCCCCCTAGCAAAAGCGGGTCGCCGGAATACTACCCCCCAAGCAGGTTCCTACAATTATACTGTTATCGGAAACATACTGTGACTAAACAGTTTAGGTTAGTCCTCTAGTTTTTTTTTAATTCTAATTATATAAAGTGATAATACAAACGCATCGAAACTTGAGTGTGCGTGACTGGAAAACTGCCTCCCCGATCTCTGACGTCAAAATGACGTAGGAACCTGCTTGGGGGGGTAGTTTTCCGGGGGATAGTATTCCGGCGACCCTAGGGAAGTTTTTTTTTCAGTTTTCATTTGTTGAATCAGATTTGAGTATTCACAAGAAAAGGGAGATGGAGTTAAGAGGGATAAAAGATAGCGAGAAGGCGCTTCCAAAAACTTTGACCTTTGGTGTAACAAAATGTAAATTCGACCTTGCTAAGAGGATTGCAAGCTATTGGAGATCAGGAAGAAAAATAAATGGGAGAACATCCCAGGACTGAACTTTTGCTAGTCGTCTCCTCCAGTCAAATTGTTCCCAATATCCTTACTGTGGAAAGTGTCAATAAAAGTAGGTAGTACTGATTAATGGTTACAGCCGTTTAAGAAAACATGGATTACGAACGTTGGAAAACAAAGATTAGGGATATATAAGTAGTCTATAGGCTACAGGAGATATCTTTTTGAGTGTGAATATCTTAATCTGATAAATAATGTAACCTTTGGACCATTCCCCTACACAACCTCCTTAACTTCTGCCACCTCATGAAAACTCATGGAGTGCCAAGACCAATAGGCCTATGCTAGTATAAGAAATTTAAGTATAAGAACTGTACAATTTAATAAAGAAGTAGGTTGAACCCTTTCAGTGCTGAACGCAGTTAAACTCGCAAAATTTGTTCTTCCTTGTGACTGGACACGTTTTTAACCGCACCTGTCCCATTCACTCACTTCAAAGAGGGGGTTCAGTCATTGTCTAGAGCAATTTTTTTTATCTGAGTAGTTGGTCGAAACCCTTCTACGAGTCCAGGTCCAGTAGCCTAGGAAAAATAGCGACTACAAAGCAACTATGATCTATAATAATCAATATTACCTTAATTTGGTATGTCAACTAATCCTTCCTTCTTCTCCCTTCTTATTTTACTACCGCGGTTTCGGGCATTCGCCCATCTTCAGGTAAACACTTAACAACACAAAAAGCATGAATAAAAACATATATTTAGCTCCGAGTGGAGAGCGTTAAAATTTACTAAAAGTTCATTTACGCATCTGACGTGCACGTCATGGAGGTTAGTCGCTAACTGAAGCTGCTTCTGCCCTTATCTTATTTACTTGCCAAACTTTGTCCTTTCCTTGCGGCGTTAATGATGGTATCGAAGATTATATTTGATTGAAAGGCTAATTGGTCGTTCAGCAGATATGGAGCCATGCTTATTCTGGCTTTGTAGATTTCATACTCTTCCAAAGTGTTCATGACGCGCCCCTTTCTTACATACGTACAAAATGCTCATGTTATTGTCAAAATCCGTGTACGTATGTGTGTTAGCAATAAGATGTTCGGCGTAACTTGATTTCTTAGTTTGGAAAGTAGATGTTCTTTGAACCGTTTAATGAATGGTTGTCCAGCTTGGCCTATGTAAAAACAGGGGCATTCGTTACAGGTCAATTTATAAACTCCTGTTTTCTGTTTATCGTCCAACTTGCAACGCTCTTCCGTGTTTAAAATATTTCCGAGTTTGTTGGTTGTTTTAAATGTGACAGTGATATTATTTTTTGCCATTACATTTCTTAGTTTGTGGTTTAATATATCCCCAAACTCACATGCGATGTTTTTTTGTTTATTTTCTGCTGTTAATTTTGGTCTTTTATATTTACTTTTGTGTTTACTGATCAATTTGTCTACCATGTTCACGTCATACCCGTTAGTCACGTCTAAGTATTTAATGGTTGTAACTCCTCGTTGTAATCGTCCTAGGACATGGGTACTGTTAAGAGCTGGTGAACAAAAGCTATTGTATGCGGCTCTTTTTTGTTCTTGCGGGTGATGGGAAGTTGCGTGTATAGTCAGGTCTGAAGTCGTTGGTTTTCTGTAGAACTTGAAAGAGATTCCGTCATGTGTTTTAGTGACGGTTAAGTCGAGGAAGTTAAGGTCGAGGACATACCAAATTAAGGTAATATTGATTATTATATTAATACACTAATCCGTAGGCTAAATCATGGAATTCAACTATGTTCGTTCAAATTGGGCGTCATTTTGATAACCATTCATAAAAAGACCCTCCTTTGTCGTAGCGCTAAAAGTGAGGGATTTAACCGCGCTTGGCAATGAAAGTGACAAAGTACAACTTTGACGTAGCAAATGTGTATTCATTTAGTAACCAGTAAATGTTTTAAATCGAATCAGTAGATCTTCGTAGTTGTGAATTGGAGTTTTATTTGACAGCTAAGTATCTGTCTATCAATGTTCTGAGAACTATTATAGAGTGTAGCTTTGATTTTTCTACCAGATGATTCTTTATGTCATATGTGGGGAAACTAGTTTGCTCCATTTTAGATTTAGGTTAAAGAATTCAGCAATTAATAAACACGTAGAAGGAAGTGATTTAAATCTCAAGTTTACAATTTTCTAGAAAAACTCGTTAAAACTTTTTTATTTTTAAAAGGTGAGGGCAAGTACATGTTCACAAGTTTGAAAATTACACACTCCAAACAATAATACTAAGAAGTTAAAACTTTAAGTAATGTTTACTTAACTTGTGAAAAGTTAAGAAGGTAATTGTAAACCTATTTAATATATTACTGATTATTTTCACTTAAGAGTCCTTCTTAACTTAGGATGGTGATGTAAATATGCTTGTGTTAGTTTTATAATATTACTAGGGGCTCTGCCCCTGGACGCTTAGCGTCCCAAACCCCACCTCGGCCTACAGCCTCAGAAGGCTGCTTCGCTTCGCTCGCAGTTGGAAAACTCGGTGATGGCTCTCACTAATCTTTGGTTCGTTTGTACCGAGCATCGCTCAGTATTTTTAACATCTGGATTGTATCTATAATGTATCTATTCGAATACTTAGTGACTTTAAAGGAGGTATAAAAAGAAGTTGTATCTATTCAACTTCTAAGTGACTTGAAAGGTGATATAAAAAGAAGTTCAGAGTTTAAATTTTATGCGCATTTTTCAGAGTTTATGCTCATTTTTGCAGACATAAGACCTAGCGCATTCAATTTTTGACTTCAAAAAACCCCAATATGCAAATTTTCATCAAAATCGTTTTTGACAGTGATATAAAGATAGATACAAGAATTGCTCATTTAAAGTAATAGGATTTTCAAAATCATCCCTCACAACAATGGTCTTAAATAAATAAAACCTGTTGCTTAGCAACAATATTAAAATTCAACATGTCTTTACACTCTTTCTAAATTATTTAAATGTGTGAATTTTCTCATGGAAACAGTACAAAATGCAGGCACAAGAATGTAGGTGCAGTTTTGAATTTATTTTTATCCTGTATGTACAGTAGAATTTTAATTATCTGGATTAATTGGGGACCAAGCTGTCATAGAAAAGAAAACCTTTACAAAATGAATCTAGGTTTTATTCATCTTAAAACTAGACATAACTGTTAGCAACAAAAAAAATTTGGAAAACGGTTGACCCTAAAGGCCATCCATGTTTAAACTATGCATATAAACTTTTCGTTATCCGATTCATTTGTGTTTCAT
>JAGFPH010004267.1:68150-96870 GCA_018207615.1 Philaenus spumarius
TGTTGTAGAGTTAAAGAGATTGTCTTTTATTTGTTTCGTCCGGGATTCCATAGCTGAGCTCCAGCGCACGGACAAGGAGTTAATTAACTGGCTCCTTTGTGTGTTTTGTATTTGTTAATCCCTCCTCAGCAGTATTTATTTTGTTTAAGCATTAATTACATTTTGTTTTTATACAGGTTTTTTTTTTTCATGATTGTTTTAGTTTACTTTGTTTATATATTTGTGTTTGAGTTTTGTAAGAGGTTGTAAGAGGTAGGATTAATAAAAAAATATTTGATTTGATTTGATTTGATGTAACTTCCCGCTAAGTTTAATTACAACAAACACTATTTTTGGAAATTTTGAACTGCCATAACTTTTGAATGAATCAACCGATTTTTATGCGATTTGCGGCAATCGATGCAGTTTTTTAAGTCCATTGAAAGAATCGACAACAAAAATTTTTCTGATGAAAAATTTCGGAGAAATTGATAAAAAACACTTTTTTTATTTTCTTTCGTTCACGATATCTCACGAAAGAATTAACCGATTTTGACCGGGCTGGTAGCGATCGACGTTGCTTTTCAAGGTTAAAAGCTGATTAGATTTTGGAATTGATCGGTAAAGCCGTTTAAAAGTTATTCCAAAAAAACCTGATTTGAAAAAATTTTATTTCTTAGTTTTTTCGAAATTTCTCAGAACCTACCGGTCCGAATTAGTTGAAATTTTCAGGAAATCTAGGTTTGATGTAACTCTTTAGAACGCCGTTTGGTAGGATCCAATCGGTTAAGCCGTTCAAAAGTTATAAGCGGGTCACATACTTACATACACACACACACACATACATACAGACAGGGTGACACCCTCTCGGGAGTGGTCAGGGAAGATTCCTAACCGACCTCAAAACGTCGAGATCTGATGAATACTCGATTTTCAAAAAACGGGGTGAAACCAATAACTTCCCGATTTTAGAAAATTTTCAATTTTCTTAGCGGGAAGTTAAAAATTGTTATTTTGTATTGAACATATGACAACATAAGAATTAAACATATGATAACATGTTAAAGAAACAGTATTATGAATTTTCACCACATTCTTCCTCCCTTGATTTTCAGTCGAAGTCTTTCAGGTATGCGGGAGCTCTTATTTGTCGATGGGATCATCTAAATTCAGATGGTTGATCATCAATTCCTGGGTCTGTCAGTTCTGTCTCGAAATCGGCTACTTCTTGTTGTATGCATGTTTCTGGTGTTACTGCTATTGGTTGCCTGTCTTCTTTATTTGTAGGTACTATCTTGTGAGCCTAGTCTAGTAGAGGCTTCTAGCAGATATATTTGCACTTGATCTTAGGCTGTTGAAATCAGATTCACCTGGCAGCCGCTCACAATCACTTTTCGGATCTAAGTGGCGAAGGGATACGGTTTCTTCATTTCCGTTTGGTAGTTGCACGATGGCATAGTTTGGGTTTGCTTCTATCAGATCTCGCTCGTGAACAAGTGGATCGTATTTACTTTGTCTAACATATTGCTTCAGGAGTACTTTTCCAGGTTTCATGAGCCATGTTGGCATATATAGTCTATTTGTTGATTTTCTGCTGTAAACAAACATTCTCTTATGTGGTGTCACATTTGTACCAGTGCACAACAACGATCTTACACAGTGTAGAGAATCATTTATAACTTTTTCCCATTGATTGATTTCCATATTTCTACTATTTAAGTTGAGGGATATTGTTTGCCAAAGAGTTCCATTTAGTCGCTCAGTCTGACTGTTGCCTTGGGGATTATATGGTGTTGTTCCACTCGCAGCTATACCTCTAGAATGAAACGTTTTTAATTCGTTAGACATAAATGAAGATCCTCTGTCTGAGTGGATGTATGATGGAGTACCAAATATGCTGAATAAATTACAAATGTCAAGTCTGCACATACATAAGCAAATGGGAAACGAGAATATTCATCTATGATTGTTAGTAAGTACTTATTCTTTGTTTGGGAAGGCAAAGGTTCTTTAAAATCCACATTCAATCTGTCAAATGGTGTAGTTGCTTTTATTAAATACATTTCTTGAGGTTTGTGGAAATGTGGTTTGAGTTCGGCACACACTGGTCACAAGGCAGTCATCTTCTTGATTTTTTCAATAGAAAATTGTAACTTTCGGCTTTTGATCCAGTGACTCATTCTTGTAACTCCTGGATATCCAATGTGTAAAGTGTAAAGCTTATCTGTCTCCATTTTTTTAGAGATTCAACAATTGCGTATGCTTCCTTTTCTACAGCTGAATGACGCAACTCGCTGGGAGAAACCGTTTGAGAAAAGAATGCAACTGGGCGTTCTGACTGTGATAGAGTGGCAGCTATAGAATGTTCCGATGCGTCGGTTTCAGCTACAAACGGGATATCTTCAGCAATTGCAGACAATGCTGATTGAGCAATTTCTTTTTTCATTTTAGCTCAAAATCTGAGATAGATTTTGATGAAAGCGGGAAAGATTTTGTACTAACTAGGCTTTGAACTTTCTGAGAGTAGTTTGAGATCTATTTTGAGCAGTGTGACAACATTCCCACTGTTCTTTTAAGAGATGCTGAGTCGGTAGATAGGGGATGGTTCAACAAAGGCCTTAGACGTTCTTCATCAGGCTTTACAGTTTTGTTATCAATTTTACATCCTAGTAGTTGTATTCAGTGTGCAGAATACTTACTCTTCTTCTCATTAATAGTAAGATTGTACTTTCTTGCAGCTGCTAGGAAACTTGCGAGATTTCTATCATGTTTGTCCCGGTCTTTCCCTCAGATGGTTAAATCATCAAGATATGTATACACACCTGTGAGTCCTTCAACCTTCACGATATCATCTATAACTCGCTGGAAGCAGACCACACCATTTTTGTTAATCGGAATTTCACTCTACAAAATTGGTGTAGACGTCCGGCACCTTCAAAGGCAGTGTATCGTTTCTCATCTTCTCGTAACGGAATCTGGTGGTAGACACTGGACAAGTCAATCGTTCTAAACACTGAGTGGCTAGATACTTGTGATACAATATATTCAATACTTGGTAGAGGATATGGCATCCAGTAAAGTGAAATGATTTATAGTTAGTCTATTACCATTCGCTTTTTTCAATTTTCGTTAGTAGTTACCAGGACCTGTGCTCGCCAAGGTGAATGCTTCTATTATTCCTTCAGCAAGTTATCTGTTTACTTCTTCACTAATAAACGCCCTGTCAATCTTGGAGTATTTACGGGATTTACGTACTATAGGTCTGATATCTTTTGTTGGATTCAATATTCACTTTAGCTAAAGCACAAAAACTTAGGGGAGTTTTTGAACCACCAAAGTTAACTTGGATTTGAGAGTGCTGTTTCAATAAGTCACGACCTAATCATGTGTGCACACAAGTCAGTAAGAACTGCAAGTTTTGATTGAAGGTATGAGTGTTCTTGTAGTTTTAAGTTAACAATACAATGTCTGACAATACTAGAAGATAAAGAAGTAGAAGCCATTGACACTTTACCTTTTCCAGAAATTTGATTTTGTTTTTGTAAAGAAAAGATTGACCAACAAAACTTTGTGAACTTTCAGAATCTATTAATCCATCAGCCTGGATAACATTAATAAACACTTTGACAATAGCTTTTTTAAGACAAGAAGGCCCAGCCGCAGGTATTGATGCTACAAAGTTATCATTCTCTGATAAAGTTAGCAAGTTAACAGAGTTATTTTTAGTTTTAGAGTTACCTACTTTACCATAGTGACCCTTTTTTGAGCAAATTTTACAAGTCACATCCTTAGCTGGGCACTTACACCTTGGATGTCTTGGTCCATTTCTTACACCGCAGAAATAACATTTTGATGATGTAGAAGCGGTTAGTTGGAGTTCTTCATCTTGTTTACCTTTTGCTTGTTTTTCAAGGACTCCGCAGTAGTGTTTGAAGTAGTGGCATTTAATGTATATTGGCAAGGAGTGTAACAAGCTGTTTGATTTTGAGCTGTTTCTTAAGCTCTGGCTTGTTTAGAGGCTTCTTCCAATGTCATGAATTGTTCTCAAGCAAGCGTCGAATGACTGGAGAGACTAGCCCGTTGATGAATGCATCTCTGATGAAGTTGTTTTTGGGCTCTTCTGCTGTGACAGCAGCAAATTGACATTATTTACTTAGTACTTTTAGAGCAAGTAAGAACTGATTTACTGACTCACTAGATTGTTGTTTGCGAGAAGCCAGTTGGTATCTTGAAAATATCTCACTTGTTGGTTTGATGTATATGTCGTTGAGGGTTTTTCTCGTATGAATTACACCAGTGGCGGATCCAGGACCTCATCTGGGAGGGGGCAATACTTCCCAGGTATGAAAAAAACTGGTAGGTTTTTTTTTTGGGGGGGGGGGGGGGTTCCCACAAAACATAAAAAATTTTAAAGCAAAACGTTGAATTTGAATGGAAATATTTTGGTTGTAATCAATGTTTTACTTGTTAAATTCTTTCTTTTTGTATTTACTGATGTCTAAAAACTTTGGTTTGGCACCGGCCGTCGCACTTTTGATTGTTTGCTTGAGATCTTACTCTCGCTTGTATTAAATATGTAAAAATTACACCTTTTACGAAAAAATATTACTTTCTGTGACGACCTCTAATGAGTGAAGCTCTGATTTTGGGACATAAGCTCCGAAACGAGTAAGAAGAAGAAAATAGAAGTCACAGATGATGTGACGTTGTAACTTATCACTATTAACCATATATATATATATATATATATATATATATATATAACTAATATATTAACCACTATATAACCATATTAGCCTATTGTGAGTGAGAACAATATTTGTTCACCATACGATACTTTTGACTTCGATAAAATTCAACAAATCTATTTCGGATTTCAATTTTATTCACAAATTAAAACACGCCTACAATATAATATTTTATTTATTACTTGCGGAATTATCGGAGGTTAGATTTTTAGTGATTTTATTATTTTTTACTATCCTTCATTGTTCGTTATTAACTTTTTAATAGTTTTAATTTAGAATTACGTAAAGATGCTGAACTAACAAAAGGATTTTTTATTTGGACAAAACAACTGTGTCAGAATAAAGAGGAAGCTTACCTGTTGATGTCTTCTGTTTTTGTTTTTGTTTTAATTTATATATAAAAAGATGTTAGTTTTGAAGTTCGTTTCATATTAGTTCAAAACTATATCTCAATGAAATATCCAACAAAAATACACCAACAAATTCGAAAACTTGATCTGTGCGCAATTCATCGTCAGAACGGTGACCCAACCGATTCAACTTCAATAAGCAAGAAACAAACTTGGAAATCGATTGCTTTCCCGATCGATTTTTCTATGCGTTAATCTCGTGTATTTCCTGTAGAAATCAGAATGTAATAACACACGTAACATTTTTGTTTCGGAGTTCGGGAAGGGCAATTGCCTCCCCTGGATCCGCGCCTGAATTACACTCAGGGAAGTAATCAAAAATTGGCTGTGATAAGTGATTATTTAAAAGATTTAATTTGTCTTCTGATGTTAGTTCTTCTTTTTTGGTTATCTTGGCAAGAAAGCTCTCCAAGGTTTTTCTCCAATGCTTTCATAGCTGAGTAGAGGTTTCAGAATAAGGATCTGTATCGAATCGTGTTGGTTTCAAATAACTTTCCATTTCAGCAAAAATTTTTATAAAATAAAATTATGTAAAATTAACAAAAGAACAAGTTTTTTGTTATAAGATAAATAAATTGTCATAGAAGACAAAACCTTTACAAAATGAATCTAGGTTTTATTCATCTTAAAACTAGACATAACTATTAGCATGAAAATAAACATTAAATTGCTATTAAGAATTGAACAAATGACAACATAAGAATTAAACATATAACATGTTAAACAAACAGTATTATGAATTTTCATCACACAAGCCGATCCAGGTGATTCTATATAATTCAGCAATTATATAAAAATGCAGCTAATTCAGAAAACACAACTTTTATTGATAAAGTTATATTTTAAAATCAAAAATAAAAGTAAATAAATAAACCCAAGAAGTAAAAGTATGACTTTTGCTCTATGTATGCCGTACCACCATGTGTTTCATCAAAGTTATATTAAAACAAACCATTAAAAAAGATAATTGGAAACTTGTGTTGGTGTTTTTGGTGTTTGTGTTGGTGTTTTTGTGATTGTGTTGGTGTTTTTGGTGTTTGTGTTGGTGTTTGTGTTGGCGTTTTTGTGTTTGTGTTGGTGTTTTTGGTGTTTGTGTTGGTGTTTTTGTGTTTGTGTTGGTGTTTTTGGTGTTTGTGTTGGTGTTTTTGTGTTTGTGTTGGTGTTTTGGTGTTTGTAATGGTGTTTTTGTGTTTGTGTTGGTGTTTTGGTGTTTGTGTTGATGTTTTTGTATTTGTGTTGGTGTTTTTGGTGTTTGTGTTGATGTTTTTGTGTTTTTTTACATTTTTTACATTAGATTGGGTGTTATTAGCACTGTTATCTCAGTGCCAAAACGTTGTTCTGGCAATAGTTTTTGGAATTTTTAAATGTTTTTGTCAGTGGCACTTTGTTGAAGTATATCAATTAAATACATTTTAGCAGTAAATACCAGTTGATTCCTGGTTTACAAAGAAATCTTCCACCAAACGTTTATTTAAGACGCGATAGAGTTTTGTAAGTAAACGATTGTCTTTTTGATTTTGAGTTGTTGTCGGGGCACAGTAGAAGGGGAGCTGCACTCTCATCGCTAGTGAAAATTATAATCATATGCTGATACTTAGCAAAGAAAATGCGTCAGTTATGGACTCTGGTATTATTTATTCTGCATAGGCTAGTGTACACATTATTATTTTGAAAGAGCCATTTCGTTTTAGATTACAAACAATAAAATTGAAAATATATTTATTTCCAGGCTACAAAACCAGTAAAGTGATAATGCTGAAAATTGGTGCCAGAAAGCCTTGAAATAAATAATTTGGCACTTTGATATTTCCAATATTTTCCAGATCTTACTTCCCCTGGACCCCCAGGAATTCCATTATTCCGAAACGAATAAATTTGCGATGGCACCACTGGTTATTAGCAACATTTTAGAAATATATAAAAAAATTGTTTTGATATCCTTAAATGATCTTTTAATGATACCAACACAACAATATTTATTTTTAGGGTACCTAACTTTGTCCAAATTCATGGTAAAATATTATGTTTACTGGAATATACATGGGTTAGCATTCTATATAACTTCCAAATTGCATTGTTACAACTTTACTCCAGAAAATTAATTGTGACTGACAGACAATAATGATCCTGCTACAATACATTAATTGAAATAAACTGTACCAGGAACTGGCACATACTTTCTCACAAACATATTTAAATTATTAAACAGTTTCACTGGTGACTTCATAATTGTAGGTGGGGTAGGATAATATGTGATTTATTAAAGTATTAGATTAACTAACTAATAAATATTATTATTATTATCTAGAGAGAAAACTATTCGATCGATTTCGGACAAATTTGAACCAAACACGCCAATTAGGCCTGTATAGATGCATGAAAAAAGGTTTTGAAAAACAACCCCCTTTATGACCAAAAAAACCCCAAAAATCAGTTATTATTATTATTATTAGCTAAACGAGAATTTTTAGAAAGATGCGGTTTTTTGCATATGGTAGGGTACATTAAAGGCTACAAATAAGCCAAATTTTATCAAAATCTTTAAAGCCGTTTTTTTATTAAAAAAAATATAACTGATTTTTTGGGGTTCTTTGGCCAAAAAGAGGGGTGTTTTTCAAAACCTTTTTTCGTGCATCTATACAGACCTACTTGACATGTCTGGTCCGCATCGATCAAATAGTTTTCACTCTAGCTTTGTATACATACAGACATACATACTACAGACATACATACAGACAGACATTTTGTAAAAACCACTTTTTTGGACTCAAGGGTTCCCAAAACGGATATTGCCACAAAAATCTCAACATCGATTCTTTTTGCGATCACTATACTTTATACCATACCATAGTATAGTGAGAAAGTAAAATTAAAAGGGGGAGTTCTGCTTTATAAAAGTACATGGTTTCAGTTAAGTCATAAAACCAAGGCAAGAACCAGACATGAATCTTAAACATCGTAATTGGTGTTAGAGATTTTCTTTTCCAACCTGCTACTACCAGAAGAAATGTTTAATGAGAGCCTCTGTCGAATTGTATATTATTTTAAAAGTTTTATCTCAAACTGTCTCAAAATATTGATTATATTACCTTTGTTTGGTCCATCATGTGACTTCTAATTGTAGTGCTTAACACGACATGTTTCAGATTTTTAACTCATCTGTAGTTCGTAATCACTCAGAAAAGATCATCGCACATAAAAATAAGTACAAACCATAACACAAAATTAAGCCATGCATGTCTGTGATTACGTGCACACCCTAAATTAGAGGGTGTGGTATAGATAGATATTGACTTTATTATTATTTTTTTATACTGAGGTTACACAAGAAGATCTACTGATTTTTACCTTTACTTGTCTTCTGTAAATGATCGATGGCCGTGTCATACAAATGGCGGAAGTGAAATGAAATTTTGTTGTTTTAGATGTCGTCTGGTTTGTTTTTTAATGCTTTATATATTTCATATTCTTCTATAACATTCAACTCTTTGATGTTGAATTTGTTGTTGGTGAGATGTTCTTTGTAACATTCACTGAACGCACCACCTGTCTGATGTAATACTTGGGCCTAAACTTTTTGCTATTTTGAAAAAGTGCACATCCAATTATTATAAAATCGGTTTTGAATTTTTGAACTGGAAAATGCTTTTAATAAATCAACAAATTAATTTGACTGAAATAAAACTAACAGTTTATCTAATGTTGTAAAAAACAACTAAGGTTGAAATTTATAAAAATTGGTACCTACAAAAAAAAAGAAAAAATTCTGAAGAGATGTGCCAGTTTTCTACATCGGTATTGCATATTATCAGATCATAGAGGGAACACATTTTGAACATTTAATGTAGGCCTAATGTTTTATTCACTATTTCAATACAATAATGGGTTTCATCAGATTATAAATTTGGAAAACTAAGTTATTGTTTTGAACTTTATTACACAGTTATTTACCTTCTACAAATAGGTTATTTATCTTTAAACAAAACTGAATTGTGGAAAACCATTATAATAAAGGATTACATATAAACTTAGCTTGGTTCCAAATCAACACAAAGGACAACTTCATGCACAGTATAACTAGCACTAATACGTAGGATTTATTACTTTGTGTATTATATTCTAGAGTCATATTTATTTGAACAGATAAAAACAAAGAACAGATTTATTGTGCAGATAATATATCAGATTCAACTCTCAATGCAAATGACCTAAAAGAACCTTATTACAAGAACAGTGAGGAAACTCAAAGTCGCAACTACTCTGCTAATGGTTATGGTATGTATAAAGTGTGTCCATTGGATTTAAACTTTAAAACTAAATAATAATTACAGAACAATTTATTTTCCGATCACGCGACCAGTTGTGTCCAGTATTTAAAACAGAGCAGACCAACAACAGTAGAACTTTGTTAACCCTAGAGAGAGTGGGCGCGCGGTAAAAAGTCCTTAAAGTGTTCGCATGGCGTCAAAAAGACCGCACCAGCTATATGTGATAAAACAATGGTTTTTAAGTAAAAAATCCGTGTTTTTAAGTATTAAATATTATTTATTGCTCATACAACACCACAAAACCCTATGGTTTTAAAATTTGAAAATGTTTTTTAACTAATAAAAGATTGTTATACTAACTCAAAACTAAATATTTTTAAAATATGAAACTGAACTTTAAAAAATAGGTAAAAGAGCTTTTATGATTTAAATGTCAACTCACTTTGTCTTTTGAACTGCTCCTAACCGGTGCAAAAATGATAAACGCACTTGAAATGTACAAAAAAAAAGTATTCACAACACAGTTAGCGCTAGGCGTACAACACGGAATTTCGAGTTACACAAGTGATCGCGCAGCGTCAAATCGACTCCACCTCACAATGACTGACAAATTACGACTAAAAACCAAAACTAACTAAACAACCGGTGTAAAAATGATAAATGCACTCGAAATATACAAAGAAACGTATTCACAACACAGTTAGCGCTAGGCGTAAAACACGGGATTTCGAGTTACACAAGTGGTCGCGCAGTGTCAAATCGACCGCACCTCACAATGACTGACAAATTACGACAAACAGAGTGACACAAACCGGTTCCCGCAGCCAGAGAGGGTAGGGGGAGAGATGTCCTTGACTGTAACCCACGGGATAGAAAAAACGGTGGTGCCAACTCAATATTAGTGTTTGCTGCGGTCGATTTGACGCCGCGCGACCACTCTAGGGTTAAGTCAGATCAATTATGACCGGACACAGACCGTGCTAAGCTACTAATTTCAATGTGTAAAAAACATTAAAATAAAACATGTGTACTGAGAGAAAATCTCCTTTATAAACTGTAATTCAAATAATATTAGAAACTTATTTAAGGAAAAAAAAACCTATACTTTAACAAAAAGGTATATCTACTTTGTGGTAAAAAGGTTGTAAGGTACTCTGTTGTCATGAGTACCACTTGCGAGCTGCACGATCGCGTATATGCTTCAGCATCGAAGCTTAGTTGATATAGTTCCATCTGTCCATTGAAATTATTTTGAAAAAATGGCGGTTCAAGTCCCTACTCTCTGAAGTCAGCAGCAATTTTCTCCAAACGTTTCACTTCTATCTATTCACCACAATGCCAGAATTTCATTTCCCTTTAGTGAAACAACAACATTTTTATGCTTTGTAGTCACTGTGAAAATGCACTGCATACAACTCTCACAGTGACAACAAAGCAGACGAACACAAGCAAAAGAGTTTCAGAATCGATGTAAACACGGGATAAGTAGTGTTGTTTGTGACTGTATCGTAGCTGATGATGGCTCATCAGCTTCTTATACAAACAGTAGTCCCACAGTGTAGTGACGGGTTTTGCTTTCAAACATAATGCGTATTGTATTTTGCGTTTTCATTCACAGCATGCATTTTTTTCCAAACTGGTCCTGGTTTTGTGAAGATCCAAGTTAAAGAGGTCCAACTTACTGGGATTTTACTGTACTTGGTTTATTTATGTGTTTTCAGTTTGTGATGTATATAACTGTTTGATGAAATGTAGTGCCGATGTTAGAACTATCATGTATTTGAATGCACTAATGATGACTCCATAGAGCTAAGTAAGACCGGAGTCCCCTCGATGTTTTTGTTCGAGGAGCTGGACCCACCAAATGTTTGAAAAAAAGACGTAAAAATATCCTGATAAGGATAAAATATACAATTCACCATTTACTTTAGTATATAATATTAGAACTGGTTCAAAATAAGTGTTTTATTTACTCAGTCATTCTTAGTAGGTGATTTGTACCAAGGCCTCAGTGAATAGATTTATCAAACTTATCTACACTGAAAATCTACATTCGCTTTCTTATTTTATTTTGATTTCTTTTACAGTATATATGTATGTTGGAGCAGGGGTTCTCAAACTTGCTTTTGTCAAGAACCCCCTGAATTACTAATGTCATTGTGGACCACTAAAAAATGACCCTTTCAATTTTTATTAATTTAGTCGTAATAACCACTTGAAAGATATTTATTTAAAATAGAGAGAAGATATTTAGGATGGAAGAAAGCTTTCTAATCGTTTTTATAAATATTTTTTATGTATTTCTTAAATGGAATACAATTGGAACAGACAGAACTCTTAGTATTAATTACAAACGTTTAGCAATTCTAGTTTTAAGAAGCAAACATACCAATATTTCAGTGTGAAGGATGGTGGTGTTTTTTGCGTTTGACAATCTCTGAAATGTTGGGTTTTATTTTTGAAAGTTTCAGTCTTAAATCTACTTCAATATTTTTGAGTCGGTTTCTCTTTTTAGGCTTCAGGTTGCACAGTTCAGAAAAAGTTTTTTGCACAAATATGTGGTGCAAAATGGCACAATATGTTGAAGTGCTTTTTTGGTAAGTTCTGGTAGTTCAAGTAAGTAACCAAAACCTTGCCAGGTTATTTTCTTGATGAACTATTTCCCAGGATCTGCTACATGAGAGTTCCACCAATTGGTCTTGTTCAGTATCTGAGAGTTCGATAAGGTCACCAATATTTCTTTTCTCGAAGGGATATTTCATCCAATCAATATTAGGGTCAGGAGGAGGAAAGTAATTTCTCGTGGCCTGAGCTAGGCCCGTCAAATGTTCGGAAAAAAGTTCCTTTATATCTGAAGGCAAGTCTTCTTCAGATGTTTGTAAGAATTCTTGCATCAATGTAAAAGAGCTGTATGAGGTCTTCAGCATTCTTTAATTTTTTAATTTTTAAGCTTTAATTTTTTAATCATAGCTTCTACTTTTTCTCCAACATAGAATATATCAGTGTCAGGCCTTTGTAGTTTCGTATTCAGGATATTCAAGTGCTGAAAGATATCTGCTAGATACGCAACCTTGCCTAACCATGCAAAACCATGGATATCTTCCAAAAGAAATATTCTACTTTCATTACGCAATTAAAAAAAAAGTGTAAGCACATTACCTCGAGAGAGCCAGCAAACTTCAGTGTGAAGGAAAAGCTGTTTGTGTTCACTATATATTACTCACTACAAAGCTGAGTAAAAATGTGAGAGTTCAAAGGCCAGCCTTTAATATAATTTACAACTTTAACAACTTCATTCAATATTATTTTGAGGTTTTCTGGCAATCGTTTCACTGCCAATGCCTCCCTATGAATACCACATTTAAGTGAGTCCATTTAACATCGGTAGTGACAGCCTTGACAAGAGCAATGAGGCCAGTCTTTTTACCAGCCATGGCTCCTGCTCCATCGGTACTTAAACCAACACAACACTGCCAGTCCAAGTCATTTGATAAAATCAAATAATTTAAAGCTTTAGAAACATCTTGGGCGTTGTTACGAAGAATCTCTTTGCAAAACAAAAGTTCTTCAAAAAGCGCATTTTCATTTTCACACCTAACAAATGCCAATAAATGAGATTTGTCTGTTAGGCCGGTACTTTCATCAAGCTGCAAAGCATACATTTTTGTAGATTTTAATTTAGAAATTAACTGTTCTTGAATATTTTGAGACATTTCGTCAATTAGACGTTTCACCGAATCATTTGAGAGTGGAACTGTACGTAATTCTTTGGCAGCTCCCTCTCCTATTATATTACACATCGATTTTGCAGCTGGTAAAATGAGTTCCTCTGTTATTGTATATGGCTTTCCTGATTTTGCTATGGATAATGCTACTTCATACGACACCACAGTGGCTTTTTTGTGGCACTACCTGATGCCATTTTCTCTATTGATGTTTTAATTTTCTTAATTTCTTGACTTTTGATTTTTTTAAATTCTAATGACTTTCCAGCAAAGTCTGGGTGTTTTGTTTCCAAGTGCCTGCGTAGTTTTGTTGGTTTCATAGTTTCATTAGAAAGTAGGCTATGTCATAGCACTGCACGCACTGTGGTTTATGTTCGTCACTGGATTGCACAAAACCTAATTTTAAATACTCCTCACAATATTTACGGCGCTTAGCACTCTTCCGCAAATCATTGCTGCAACTAGAACTAGCTATTGAAGTTGAACAATAAGATTCACCTTCCTGATCGACATTCTTTCCGATTCATCAGTAGAACGCTTCACAGACCCAGTCTTTAACCAACGATCCACTATAAAGACAACTAAAATTGACGTAATAAGTATTTGCACTATAACAAAAACAAACTATCATGACATAACCTCTTCCACTAACAATTATAAGGCCTAAAACAGTCCATTGACAGCTGCCGCTCGCTCCACTGACGACGTGGCTGACCTTCATGCGCAGGGTAGCCACCTGTTGAAAACAGTATTGCCCCGCTCAAATGGCTAGGTACAAAAATGAAAGCACATTTTGGACCGAGCATGCAATTAGTATTACATGGCTAGAAGGCACTACCAAACTCATTCGCCATCTCCACATTTTGTAATAAAAATGTTTGTTCAAAAAAACAGTGGACGTTCTTTGTATACATGCGCGGACCACACTTTGAGAAACCCTGTGTTTCAGTGCTCAGTTTATTACTATTTGTAATTATTTGTTTTTTTACATTATATTTTATATTCAAAAGAGAAATTACAATAAATATTTTTTTTTTAAGAATTGAATTTTCAGTAAATATACTGTCTAAGTAAAATATTAAATAGCGTAAACTTTATTAAGTTCCATTAAATATTTATTAGAAACTGTTTTTATTATTCTATGATTATTTATTTGGGTTTAATTGAACTCCATTCCACTAAATGACTGACTTTGTCGTAAACATGCATTTTGTTAGTTCATAAGTAAGTATTTAATACAATGTTCTTGGTCAGTTAATATTTGAGCTTCAACTTTAGTCTCAAAGTCAACTTTTAAGCTCATTTCAATTAAAAGTGCAATAGTTTTCCAAAACTTTGGATGTTTTGATCCTTTAAAAATTCACTTCTGAATGAACTCGTATATATGTTAAATAATATTTCCGAGGGAGGTTGCATAGGCCATTTATTTCATACCCTCAAGCAGCAAGCTGCCTCACCCTGGCATTTTACGACAACTGAAAACCCCATATTGTGTAAATGATTGAACAGGAAAAAATCCTTATGTACATAGCAACTTCAAATTTCCAATAGTAATATATTTTTGTAATTTTTAGGAAAAGAATTGATCTTGGATGTAGACAGTTCAAATGTTAACACACTGTCCAAACTTTCAGATTTATTTTGTTTCACATCGGATTTCAAAGTCCAAACATCGCAGGACAAAAATTTTATACTAATCGACGACCTACCTTTGGTCAGGCCCAGTCCTAAATCAATGCACCTCAACGACGCAGACAAGTTTCGTATCGGACTTTTAGAAGTCAAATCAGTAATTATCCGTACACAAATTCTTCCGGAAGATTGTTTGCAATCAGGTGTACCTCTGAAGCGAGCATCGAAGACGGTGAGTCATTCAGCTGACTTCCAACTCAGTCCTGAAAAATCTACCAGTAAGCTAAATATAGCGGTAAAGAAACCGTTTTATGGTCCGAACGGAATGTTCATGAGAAATCAGTCTACCAGTACCACATATCTTTCTGGAACAATGTGTAATGAAAACAGAAGAATTAGATTTGTGGAGAATTTAATCCCACCTAGAACACGCTTTCGTTATGTCAAACCAAAGAAACATGGATTTTTCACCAGATTATGGCAACTATTAATTTAGATTAAAACAGATTGTTGTGCGCACAAACATGAATTTTAAGTGTAAAACATAATAAAAACCTACATTAAGACTTTACAACTTTTATTGTGTAGCCGAGTCCGCACCTAAGAAAGGCATTAACAGAAAGAGATATCATTGGACCATTGCTATCAAAAGTACAGCAGATACAAAAACATCAAATGGATTAGCTTTAATTGTTTAAAATGTTGAGTCAAATTAGTAAAAACCTGCCAAAACATTTTCTGACAGAACACATTATTTTTAACTATATACCCTATCAACAAGGTTCGTTGGGCCAACATTGGGAATTGGTTGGCATGGTTGGCATATGGTGGGTGGTTTTGCCAACAATATGCCAACATTGGCCCAACCGAATTAAACATCGTTGGCCCTCGGATACATAATTTACGAAGGGCCTTTGTTTGAAAATTGTGGATTGGCCCAACCACAATATTTTACGTTGGGCCTACAGATAATAAAACTATTGCCCAACAACTTAGATGTTGCTTTGTATTAAAAAAATATATGTTTTTCAGTCGATTTTTGTATTACTTCAATCGGTTGATTTTATCGGTCAGTTCTTTGTGTATAAATGTAATTTTAAAATCAACAAGTAAACTCTTTGGTTACGGGAATATAACATATATATTGTACGTGATTTAGTATGGTTATGGAATTTCATTAAGATAGCAATTTTGTTAATTAATGTTTCTGCTAAGGCGGTACTTAAACAAAATGTAAAGATAACCTAAAAGTGTATTATTCTCAGTTACAACATAAATGAAATTACAGCTCCAACTAGCAATATTACTTTTAAATAGGTCTAAATATATATAATTAATCTATAAATTAGGATAGACATTTTTTAAATTTATATATTTATACCATTGCGGTACCTTAACAAAATGTAAAGATAACCTAAAAGTGTATTGTTCTTACTTATAACATAAATTAAATTGCTGCTAGGCCTAAAACTAATGATATTACTTTAAAATAGGCCTAACATAATTAACTATACATTAGGGTAGAAAGTTAAAAATACGAATAAATTTCCGCTTTTGCCTCATGTTACTTAAATCTTTCTTCTTGCCCTTATTAGGCTAGTAATTGAAGCAGGTAACATTGCATCGCCACTTTTAAAATTAAAATTGATGATTTGTAAAATAACAAAAATATATCATTTTCACCTCAAATTTGCCAGACTAATTGGTTAAATGATTAAATTAGAATGATAGGCTACACACATTGGCAAAATTGTATAGTACCACTACTTCTTTTGTCAAAGTTGGGTCCTAACCTAAAAACAGAAAAACTGAAATAAACTAACTTACAGTTTCTAGTCACAGTATGTTTTATGTTTGTATGTTTGCAAAGTTATATAAGTACTTCTTATTTTCCTTAAAAGTTGTCATGTAGTGGTATACTAAAAGTTCGTTCACAATTTTTTACAAAATTCTGTGGTATGATGTTAGTTACTTTTAATGTGACCATACAAACACCGATGTTTTTTAAAATCATAAAATAACTGTTAGACTACACATTTTTCAGCATAAAGAAAGGTAAATAATTATAGTTGGAGTAGTCATTTCAAACTATTAGAAGATCTACGTTTCTTTAAATTTGGTTTGGGATATTTGTGTGTCTATGTAGGCCGACTTTAGAGCCTCCAGTGTTTGTGTCTAATATATTTAGGAGGAGTTTGGTTCTATGGTGTGATTCACAACAGCGATCTTTGCATTTTCAGTGTGATAAACAATAACTTTAATTACTTGATTGTTTGTGTAAATAATAAAATAAGATAAATGGCATTTTAAAGAAACAGTGGAACTAACTTTTAACAATAGACTATAATAGAAGCCTTAGGCCTACAGATTTTTCCATAGTGCAAAGGGAATTATCAAAGTGTTTGAGATCATGTTTTAGAAAAGAGGCACTCAACATTTGAGTTAAGATAATAAATGTTTTTTTACAGAAATTTACTTTGTTTTTAGTTTTTTATTCCTGAAGTGTTCCTTGGTATTAGTAGTTCAATTTTTATTATTGATTTTTTTCTTTTAAATTTAATTCATTTTAATTTTAATTCCTTTTTTCATTTCAATTTTCATTTATACATTTATTTACTGGGGCTTAATGGTAAATTATGGTTGGCCCAGTAGGTACAACAAAATGTGTATTCAGCTGGAATGGCCACCGTGGATTTGCCTAAGGCAGATGGTTAGTTGGCCCAACGTAGGCTGATGGTTAGTTGGCCCCAACGTAGACTGATGGTTAGTTGGCCCACCCAAACATTCAATGGTTGGCCCACCGTTGGGAATTGGTGGGTTGGCCCAACAAAGACAAGTTGGCCAATACGTACCGTTGGCCAACCGTGGTAGACCATTGTTGGGCCATCCAATCCCCAACAATTTTTGTTGCTAGGGTATACGCCAGCATGTCTATTTATCTATATAATAAAAATGAATTGCTGTTCCTTTGTATAAGCGCATCACTTGAGAACGGCTGGATCAATTATTTGGCTATTTTTTGTTTTAAAATGTCCATAATAGTCCGAACTAGGTTTTTATACAATGAAAAATTTGAAGTTTCCCGAAAAAATTTCAAATTTGGAAAAACTAAACAGCCTCTTTTGTATGGACTCCAAGACCATAGCGCACAAAACAGCTGTTCATATAAAAAGATTAGCAACATGTCATGTTTGTTTACACAATCATTACCAACTTAAACAACATAGCAACTTTAATCAGCATTTATAATCAGTTACAACTATTTTGGATTAAAAACTGAACATAATTTTAGGTTAGGCCTACAATGAACCAAAACACGTTTATTGGCAACCAATTGGGCTAATTTAGAATCAGGTTTTTTACAATTCTTCACAACGATCAGTTTTATTAGATTAGGTAAAAGCAAACAAAAGGTTTACTGTATTACCGGTATCTATAAAGATTTACAAACTAGAAATCTAAATTTTTGTAGTATATTCTTCAGTGGCATAAAAACCATTTTACAATTCGATTACTTAAGTCAATGTAATGAAATGGAATAACTACCCTTTAAATTAAATCAAGCAATAGCGAAGCATTGCTTGGTCCACTAGGAACCTTGTACTTTGTACCTGGCTATTGATTTACTTAACCCGCGAGGAGTCACCTTACTAAAAGTTACTCGATTGGTCACCTGTATAGCTGGCATCTAACATTGTGTTTTCCTTCCTGTAAACCCATTTTTTCATTGTTTCTCAGGAAACTAGTTCACAAAACACCATTTATTCATTTTGCAGATAATATATTCTTTACCATAAAGTAATATATATATGTATATTTATTTATTTATTTTATATATACTGTATATTTGAAAAAAAATTATTTTTGCAATATATATTTTTGCACAAAGTTACCTTTAAAACGTATATACAAGTTTAAGAGTACCATCTGTTTTATAAATAAAAGTTCAAAATAACTTAGGTGAGCTTTATTCTTACTTTCTTAGTATACTTTATTATATTTTTGAAATAAACTTATACGTTTTGTATTTAAAGATCTGTATGAAAGTGTTATAACCAGAACTGGAAATTGATTGTAATAGTTTACAAACATGAAATAAACACAATATTCAGCCCATAAGAAAGTTTATTACAAAACATAAAGTATTACAAAAAAGACAGTTTTACTCATCAATGTGTGTTTTTAGTTATCTTCGCATTCAGGACACCAATATTTAGGTCTTGCGTGTTCTTTGCAGACTCGTCTTTGGCATACGGTACAGGTCAGAGGCGTAAATCTGTTTTTGCGAACAGGGCAAAAATTACATCTTGGGTTTCTTCCTTCAGGCACTGAAAAGGAAAAGAAACCCGTAAAAATATACTAAAATCAATCGAAATTATTTTGAGTTTTACTGCCACGGTCTAACACAACATTGATATACATACAAATAAAATAACCTTGAGTATTTTGGCAACTATTGGATATTATATATACAATACATATTATCAATTATCATATTGTCAATTATTATAATTACCTGCAGGGGCATTTTGCTGTTCATGGAGAGGTCGACCAGCAATCCTACACACCATCAATCTAAGGTCTATCGGAAGATTTCTCAGGCTAGCTCGTTGTAGAAGATGAGGTTTAGCCAGGTCTTGAGCCAATTGTGTGATGAATAATCTTCTTTCCTTTTTGATTCCAGTGTTTAAAGTATAGATAATTTGACAATTTATGGTTGCAAGATTCAGTAAACCATTGAACATAGTCAGGGGCCATCGATTACTTATTCTTTTTACACTATAGTCCTTTTTCTTTCGATCTACTACATCTACTCCACCTTTTGTCATATTATAGAATGTAATGACACTGGGCTTAAAAGCATCTCCTGTTTCTGGATCAATACTGTCGTCCTGATGAAAGGTAGAGAGCATTAGTACGTTTTTATTCTTTTTAGGCACATACGATACTAAGAGGGTTTTGTTAGGCTCTACTCCAAAACCAAACAAGCTGCTTTGCACAGGCCTTTCTTTTACATCTTTGAATTCTTTTGGAAGTTGCAGTTTGTTTTTTTTAATAGTCCCTACAATTGTAGTCCTATGGTTGGAAAACAGATCGTTAGCTAGGGGTATTGACGTGTAAAAATTGTCCATTGTAATGTTTCTTCCAGTTTTATCGATGGGTTTCATCAAACGCTTTACAACATCGGTTGTTGTATTGGAAATCTGGAACGGTCCTGGTGGTTGTTTTCCGCAATACACCTCCATATTAGTGGTGTAAAATGTTCTCGCGTCAGTCATAGCATACATTTTAATTCCGTATTTGTCCGGTTTATTGCTGAGGTATTGTCTAAATTTGCATCTTCCTCTGAACGCTTCCAACATTTCATCAATGGTTACGTACTTTCCAGGAGTGTAACTTTCAATGCACCGTTTTACAAATCCCTCAAATACGTCACGAATCGGTGCCAAATTATCAGTTACAGATCTAGCTCTCCTTGTGTCTTTATCATCAAACCTAATGGCTCTTACTAGCTGGTGGAACTTTTTTTCAGTCATGACAGACCTAAAGTATTCCGGGGCAGTGCCATCAGTAGCCCACATTTCTTTTGTGTTCAGATGGTTTGCTTTTTTTATGCCAAGCATATAGAGGACTCCGAAAAAAGCCATGATTTCTTCAAAGGTTGTAGGAGGACAATCCTGTCTTCCTCTTTCATAATTATTTTTCATTTCGGTCAACTGTTGGTTGGTAAAATTTACAATGTTCTGAATAGTTCCGTTTGGAAAAAATATTTTCCAGCTATCTAAAATATTGTCACAGTCTCTAGCTGGGCCTTTCACACCAGGAACCCTCACAACTATATTCTGCTGAGGTGTTTTCCCTTTAGATTTATCAGGATTGTGAACATACCACTTTGTAAAAGTGTCCTTTCCTACGTAATGTGGTAAAGTTGGTCGAGCTGCGACTTGAGCCGCTGGAGGAGGACTCGCTGGAGGGCAACCCACTGGACGATGACCAACTGGAGGACGAACCACTTGAGGAGAATCGTCAGTTACCATTGGTTCATCCAATTGGGCAGGTTGTCCAATGGCGGCAGGATAAACAGCTGAATAAATTTCT
The DNA here is from genome assembly GCA_018207615.1 of Philaenus spumarius. Taxonomy (NCBI): domain Eukaryota; kingdom Metazoa; phylum Arthropoda; class Insecta; order Hemiptera; family Aphrophoridae; genus Philaenus; species Philaenus spumarius. The sequence continues at coordinate 89,012 of JAGFPH010004267.1, forward strand.
TCTTCATCACTACTTCCTCCCGATTGTTCAGTGTCTGTATTATGAAAGGAATGTTCGGACACTGCGTCACTTTCATTGTCTGAGTCCCGAGCAAAATCAGATTCTTGGTCTTCAACGAGCCAGTCGTAAATTATATTGTCTGGAGGATTATTTGGCATTTTAAAAGATAGAAAACTCTATTCACTGTAAAAAACTATCACAAATAACAATTTCACAACACTATTTGAGAATATAATAGCACATCAAACCGAACAAAAACACAACTGCAAGCGGTCACGTGTTAGCTGGCGGCTAACATGCAGCGCGACGAGATCAGTCACCTGTTAGCTGGAGACTGAAATGGCGCGCCGACACCACTTTGCCCCCTCCCCTCCGGCACGCCAGTAGTACCAACACAACTATTTGACCCAAAACATGTGTAATATATAGTCATTGAAGCACTTATGACGCGCCAACCCTTTATGTTGAGTAATAAAAAAAATTTCTTCAGAACAACTGAAACTGTTAGATGGCATCTAACAGGGTGACCGATGGCGGGTTAAACTAAATCCCAGTAAAGTTAGTAAACCATGCCATGCTGCTTCCCTATCTTCATTAGTCTAACTGTCAGACAGTAAAGATGTTAAGCAACATAAACAAAAAATAATGAAAATTTTTTATATTTGTAACCAGGGGAAACCCCTGTGTGCTTGGCACGCAAACCCTGTTGGAACCTTCTATACACAATCATGTTATGTTTTCTTAATAATAAAGGTGTAGGATTCAATAATAACCTCAAAGCTAAGATGGTAAACAATGTTAAATGTTCAAATCAAATTATTTTGTACATTTTATAACAACAGTTATAATAAAGGTTAAAAGAACCAGCAAGGTTCAGGTCTACACTTTAAAAATCTAATCTAAAAGTTAAAAATACAAAAATAATTGCTTCAAAGTTTGAAATCAGCTCTTAATGGAAATATTGGAGCAAACAGCTACTTTATCTGTTGCTTTATTCAATTGGTTGCTATGGTAATAAATGTAAATACATATTGTGTTGGTTCATCCATGTAGGCCTAACCTAAGAATTTTTTCTGACTAAATTTACAAATAATGAAATAAAAAAATGTTTTTAACAAAACGAATTATAGCCTATGTTACTCAGAGATAGTGTAGCTTTTTATTAGTAAAACAATTTCTTCAATCGGTTCAGTAGTTCCAGAGATCCCCTATATACAAACAAACAAACAAATATTACCTCTTTATAATATTAGTATAGATACATTTGAATCAACTGTTGTATCTGTTATTTTATTGGTTGCTATGGTAATGAATGTAAATACATTCCAATAACATGACTGTGTTAGTTCATCAGTCTAGGCCTAACCTAAAATTATTTTGTGTGTTTAATTTTATTTATGTATTTTTTCTATATTTTAATAGATATTCTGCTATTTGGGGCGGAGACTAATCCAACAAATCAAAGATAATAAAAATTGGTTCAGCCGTTCTTGAGTTATAAGTGGTCTATCAAACCCGTTTTTGTTAAGATATATATTGATTTTTATATTAGGTTATTTTAATTTCAACCGCATAAATTATAATAAAAGGGAAAGAGATTAGTGTAATTAGTTTCGTTGAATGTAGGAAAAGTCCTGGGAATCCAGCCACCATTATTTTACCCTTATAATAAACCTGTTCATATAGGACCATTAACATAATTTCAGGTGAACAGAAAGGAAACATGTGGCTGCTGAAACGAAGCAGGAAAGGAATGGAACTTAATAATCCCCTTGCTTTTAACCTAAAGCCTCAATCGTTACGATCGGTCATCGACAGAATTCCACTCCTACCTTATGTCGGATGCTCCCAGTTGGAATACGTCCTGTGGAGAAAAAAGATTCAGCCGTGCGTTCCCGATTCCCGATATTTGTTAAACGAAAGGGCGGATGAAAGGATACGAGTCATTTCACCAAGAGAGGCCATTTCCACTTATTCTGGCAACAGGCGCATTGGGTACCGCAAGTATAACGATATTCCGAAAATTTCAAAAAGCGATTGTATGTGTTGTGGGAACACTAAGGAAAACCAGTCTTACAGCGATGCCTACATGCCTGTCGCAACAGAAACACGCGTAGATCAGAGACTTTCCAAACAATATCCGCCGATATCTCAGTCGAAAACCATTTCACTTTCTAGCTCCGAAGAGTCATCGATTTATATTAAATCGACTGAAGCTATGAAAGAAATCCCTCTTCCTCCACACAAAAAGAAAGGATTCGGCAGCAAACTGTATTCTTTTTGTTGCGGTTATGAGGAAGAAGAGCATCAGTACATTTTTAGCCAGGAAGCTCCAAGGTATGTCTGTAAACAGACGGCACCTTCTCTCTCAGGAAGTTCGTTATTCATGGTCGGAGGGGAACAGCGGCAAAGGAGAACTAGATATTTGTGCCGACCAGAGTCTTGACTGTAACGTGGTGTTTAGTTTTAAAATTAATTTTGTTTCCATAACTTATCAAATTAAAACTTGACTTTGTACCAATTTATGTAAACTGGTCTTCTGTATTATTTTCAAGCTATATAAAAGAAAAGAATCATATAAAAAATATCCATAAGTGGGAAACCTATTTTGAGTAAATGTACTAAATTATTTAGTCCTCACAATTACTGATTCCTTTTGCCATCTATTCTACATATACATAAATATTGACTAAGAGCATGACACTATCCTACTGTTCAACCTAAAAATAATTCAAGCAATTCTTTCAAAATACATTATGTAACTACTGCTGTGGTTCAATATACAATTGAATGTTGCTGTTGTATGTTATAGAACATACATGTTCTAATACAACAATCTTCATTGAAACTGAGTTCTAACGTAATTTCTTTATTAGTGTTACTAGTAAATCCATAATATACTTGAAAATCTATATATCATAATTGAAACTTTCTTTTACTTTGATACGGTATATATTTTACCCTAAAAACACGAAATAACATTAACACTAACTTTATGGGGGGCCCCAGAGACAATTTAATAACTTTATTATTCAATGATAACTACACAGCTAGATACACTCAAACCTCTTTTCCACATTCTGTGAACGGAGAGGAACTTTAAAATAATGTTTTATATGTCTCCTTTGTTCACGAACTAAAAGCACCTTCTTGTAAAATGTCACCATCAAAGGTGGTCAAACAATAGAGATTCAGTACTCATGAACTCAGGTGGTATTATAACAGGTGTCCAAATTGTTTAGTTTTCCAAAATTATGTAATGCTTTATAGGTGGTACCAGGGGCATAGCCAGGGGGAGGGATATCGGGATGTATCCCCCACCGAAATTTCCAGAATATGAAATATTAACAAACCCCAGATAAGTCAGTTAAAGAAATTGAAACAATAACCCTTAACTGACTAGTGACTTAATTCAGTTGGGGAACTCGCTTCGAGTATATTTGTTCTTAAAACTCGCCACTCTGTTTAGTTTCTTCCAATAAATTAACTGTAGGTTCCTGAATGACAAGAATGCATTGGAAAGCATTGTACTGTTTACTTCCAAAAAATGCTTAAGGGTCGGCTCTAGTAAAACAGAAAGCAACCTTCGACTCCAGCGTAGCGGCGGTAGGTTACACGGACATTGCTCATCCTAAATCCATTTAAAACCTGAAATTGTTCAAATAGCGTTTTCAAAAAAATACCAAACTCTTGGGGACAAAATTCTTCATCCGAATGGCTTGATAATTTTTCGCTATAATTAATAGTTACATCGTAAAAAAATATTTAAAGTCACCCTATAGCGGCGGTAGGTTACACGGACATTGCTCAGCCTAAATCCATTTAAAACCCGCAATTGTTCAAATAGTGTTTTCAAAAAAATACCAAACTCTTGGGGACGAAATTCTTCATGCAAATGGCTTGGTACTTTTTCGCTATAACTAATAGTGACAACATAAAAAATTATTAAAAATTAATTTTTTAAATTGTTAATAAATATTAAACAAAACGTTTTTCTTAATTTTGGAAAAGCCATTTGCATGCGTATTGGCCATAGCTTTAAAATGACATATCGTTCATAATTATCCGATCAAAAATAAAGGAAAAATATGGATTTTAATTTAACATTGGTCTTATGGAGTGTCAACCAACATGGCCGACAGCTAGAGCCGACCCTTAAAGCTACAAGATGAAAGTATGAAGTTGTGTTGCAAAGTTCTTTCAAAACAATACCTTTCCAGCTTGAAGATGAGATGAAAGTGTGGAGAACTTGGATGAATAATAAGAAGTCCGATTTACAACAAGACTTTGTATTTTCCATTGATAAGTGTGATCGGCAGATGTTCCATACAGTTTTTAAGGCGTTGTGAATAGGTTTGAGTATAAAAAATGTATAAAATCTTAACAGGTAAACTAGTAGGCTATTTATTTTCTAAAATTTGCAATTATTTTTAAATGGATTGCAAAATGTATGCCCTAATATGTACACTTTTTGTTTTATGCTACAGGTGTCACAAAAAGTTGCTCTTGTTTTAGTTTTATTATTTTAAACTCTGCTAATAATCTATTAATTTTAAGCAATAACACACATTTATTTATCAAAATATCTATTAATGAATGAAATAAAAATTAAATGCAAAAGAAAAGATAAGTAAAAGAATTATTGAGAATGTAAACGCTCTTGCTTCGGTTGGCGAGCCATACTTGTAGTGGAGTACCAATTTTAGGGAGAAAGAATTATTGGCAATCTGCTTTGAGCTTCTTTTTGAAAGGGGTCTCCAAATTTGGTTAGTAGAGTTTTCACCTCTTAATTCCAGTAATTTGAAATATGGCTGATTTTTTTTATAAGTACCTTAAAGTATATAGATTAATATAAAAAAAAGTTTACCAGTCTATCGATTTCCCAAAGTCAAAAAAAATCGATTAACATTTTTTTTCGATATTCCTTAATATTTCGAGCTGGGATGAAGATAAATAAAAATAAAAAATACCACCGTGTAGGGGAAGTACTTTTTAATAAAAAAGTTCATATGTATTTCTTTTGTCCGAGCAATGGTTTGTCTGGAAAAAAATCGATAATGCAAGTAAGTAATTTGCAGCAGGAGAAATCACTAAAAGGGGAAATCTCATTCATATATGAAGCGTTGGCTCATTCTAAATTGGCTGCATAGAAATTCAAATATATATTTTAAACATTTATGCTGAGTCTTAGCTTGTTACCTTGAAAATCACCCGATCTAGAGCCACTTGACTTATCAATGGGTTTTTCGATTTTAGGAGTACCGGACCCACGAACTCATTTTAAACGGCTCCAGTTTAGAAAATTTTCAAAATATCAACCTAAAGATTTGTTTACAAGTTAAACATATAAATTAAAACAAGATCAAGGAATATAAACCTTTTTTATTGTTTACTTTTAAAAGCACAAGTAACTTTAAAAAGTATAACTTTAGACCAACGCTTGAGTTGATTGGCTGCAGATTAGTCAATTTTTTAAATATATAGTTTTTAAATAAGTATAGCAAAAAACAATTGTGTTTGTAACTTCTGTACCAATTTTTAAATCGATATGTTCAAAAATATTGAAAATGGAGTCGTTGAATCCAAAGGTTTTATAGTTAAAATTAGATATGTAAAACAGAAGACTATTTTCAAGTGCCTCGATTTTAAAAATAACATGAAAAAAATCGTTCATACTTACTAAGAATATTTATACTGGGTGTATTCAACTTGTAAAACTTATACTGACACTTTCCTCTTGAAAACGCCCTATTACAACTATTTATTTAATACACTATAATTATGCAATAGTTTATAATGTACTGCTACTGGGCCGCGCTTAAAAAAATAGGTCTTCAGCCGTGCAGCCGAGTCGCGCTGCTGCAAAATATATACCTGCATTATCGAATTTTTTCCAGACAAACCATTGCTCGGACGAAATAAATAAATACAAATGACCTTTTTTATTAAAAGTACTTTCCCTACACGGTGGTATTTTTCTTTATTTTCATCCCAGCTCGAAATATTAAGGAATATCGAAAAAAACATGTTTTTCGACTTTGGGAAATCGATAGAATGGTAAACTTGTTTATGTTAATCTAGGGCCTACATACTTTAATGTACCAGTACTTATAAAAAAATCAGCCGTATTGTAAATTACTGGAACTTTTGGTCTAAAATTACCCTACCGACTGGCCTATTATATTTTAAACAATAAATTGTATTTTATGTTCAAAACTGTTTCATGCATGGAGTATAATGAAAAAGTATAGTTATAACTTTGACTCCAAACAAAGTGACAGATAAAAACATTGTGTGTATATTTTCTATAGTTTGGAAAGTTGATGATCAATTTGCCGGGGAGTGGCAATGAAATCGCAGTGGAATAAAGTATAAATACCGGTAATACAAATGTTTTGTTTGTTCTTAGTGGTAAAAGATATTCTACACATTTTATGGCTCCTGGAATAAGAAGCATTTGAGCCAATAAAAAAGTGTTTGCTTGCCACATTCAGGGCCGGATTTAGGAGTGTGCCTCCTGTAGGCTTTATCCCATTTTCCGCCCCCTTTAGATTTGTATTTAGATTCAGTTTATACAACTACAGAAATAATTGTTGTTATTTTATACAAAATAGCTCTAAATTGGTTTAAGGGATTTAAAAAAAATAATTTTTGTAATGTATTAACTTAGATTAGGCTACATTAGTTGTATTTTAATTTTTTTACAAACGTCTTTTAAGATTCCTTAGAAAAGTCAAACTGTTTAAGTTAGTTCTGTTCTTTGAGGTTAGTGACACTCTAAAAATGTTCTTAGAATGTAAACTAATTTATATTTTGCAATGTTATAATACCTGTACTTATGGTAATAAGTACAAATTACATAATAAAATTCAAATTAAATGTTTTTTTACAGACCCTTAAATTAATAGGAATATATTATTATGCAAATAAATCATAGGTGGGAGCACCTTACGTGACAATAATTTACAAAAAGTAATTTATTTATTATAAAGTACCCTAATCTACCAAAATGTTTATTAGAACAAATAATAGTTCACAATTATAAAGTTGGTAGCAGCACTTTACGGCTTGTAGCAAAATAATTATAAATAGTTTTAAATTTATGTACCAGGTAGCAGCACCTTACGGATACAACAGTTTTTAATTTTGTTGCTCTGTCAATTATTTCCTCAGTGAGGCGGGACAAAAGAAGTGCTGTCTCACTGATAAAAAGTAGGTGACTATATTATTATCCTTGATTCATAATCAAAGCTATTATTTTTGCTGATCTATTTTGACAATGGTTCTGCCAAATATTTAAATCATGTTGATCGTAGTAGTTGTCACTACTAGAAAGCGCTGAAATAACTGCAGGAATAAATAATAGTTCGTAATTTCAAAACTGGTAGCAGCACTTTCCGACCTGTAGCAAAATAATTATAAATACTTTTACTTTTATCTACCAGGTGGCAGCACCTTACAGATACAACCGTCATAATTCCGGAACTCAGTAATTTTTCTCAGTGAGACGGACAAAAAAGTGCTGCCTCACTGAGGAAAATTAGGTAAGTATTTTTGCTGATTTATTTTGACAATGGTTCTGCCAAAGATTGAAATCATGTGATCGTAGTAGTTCTGTTGTCACTACTAGAAAGCGCTGCAATGACTGCAGGAATAAATAATAGTTCATAATTTCAAAACTGGTAGCAGCACTTTCCTACATGTAGCAAAATAATTATAAATAGTTTTACTTTTATCTACCAGGTGGCAGCACCTTACAGATACAACAGTCATAATTCCGGAACTCGGTAATTTTTCTCAGTGAGACGGACAAAAAAAGTGCTGCCTCACTGAGGAAAATTAGGTAAGTATTTTTGCTG
>JAGFPH010004267.1:96970-110092 GCA_018207615.1 Philaenus spumarius
TAACAGCAGCCCAAACTGTTATACCTGTTGATTTTAATTTCTCTTCTAGTAAGATATGTGGATTTTTTGTGTTATAGTAATGACAATTATGTTTTTTTTTGGCATACCTTTGGACAGATGACTTCGGTATCCCTGTAGCAGATTCCACCTTTCTTACTGAATTAGGCGTATTTGGAGATTCCATGAAAGCAGCACATACGATTTCTTCATTTTCTATGTTGGAGGAACTATGGTATTTTTTTTGTATTGACCCCGTTTCTAGTAGGATAGTCTTCCACTTACGAATAGATTTCCTTGACGGTGGAACTACACCTGGGTACCTTTCAATAAAAAACCTTATTGCTTCATAATCTTTTTCAAAGGCAATAGCCCAGGAACAACATTTCACTTTTTGCTCAGTTGAAAACGGCGTAGTACATAAGACACTTTAAAATGCAACTTAATAACAAATGCCAATATATATATATTATTTATATTTTGTCAAATGTAGTCAGTATTTGTTCTTTACCTTTTATGTGGCTACATGTTTCACTGCCACAGGCAGCATCATCAGGCCAGCTATCTATGTACACTTAAACACTTATATATACACAACACATAAAGTTACACATATTTTCGTACATTTTTGTACACGTCACATAAATAAATAAAGCAAAATTCAATTTTTCATTTAAGATTTTTTCCGGATTGCTTTTGTGGTGTTTATAAATCTCATATTCTTCAATGACGTTCATGGTGTGGCCTTTATTTATTTTATGTATCACTGTCATATTATCCTGTATGCTGGTGTAAGAATGCATGTTATCAATTAAATGGTCTGTGAATGCTGAGTTTGTAGTTCTATTGTTTCTGCTGCTAGGTATATGTTCTTTAAATCTTTCTCTAAATGTTCTGCCTGTTTGTCCGATGTAATATTTATCACAATCACTGCAATTTAGTTTGTATATGCCACTATTGTTGTATAGGTCTTGGTTATTTTTTGTGTGGTTGAAATATTGTGATAAACTGTTTTTTGTTCTGTAGGCTATGTTGTAATTGTATTTCTTGAAAGAGTTGCGGACTTGCTGATCAAAGATTGGTGTATATTGCATTGGAATGAATTTTGTCTTTTTGTCGCTGTTGTTGCAGTGTAGAGGTTTGTTACGGTTATCAAGTTTTTTCTGTAGGTATTTTATGTACGAGTTTGTCCACCATTGAAGATTTAAAACCATTGTTTTGCGCTATATGTTTGATGATTGCCATTTCATTATTTAGGTCATCTTGCTGCATGGGTATGGTTAGGGCTCGGTATATCATGCTATTGTATGCTGCTATTTTGTGTGATTGTGGATGGTTCGAAGATGCGTTTATAGTATGGCTGGTTTGTGTTGGCTTTCTATATATTTTAAAGTTGTGTTTATTATCTATTTTTGTGATGGTTAGGTCTAAATAATTGATGCTATTGTTGGTTTCTATTTCTGAAGTGAACTTGAGGCTTGGGTGAATTTTATTTATATATTTGTTGAAGTTTTCAATTTGTCTTGTTGAACCATTGAATAGGCATAATATATCATCAACATATCTGTGATAGTATATGAGATTTTTCCTGAATTGGTTGTATACATTCATTATGTGTTTGTTCTCAATGTCATTAAGAAATATTTCAGCCATTATTCCGGATAGTGGTGATCCCATAGTTAGGCCTTTGTTTTGTATATATATTTCATTGTTGAATGAGAAATAATTCTGTTTGAGGCAAGTTTTCAGGATATTAATCAATTCATTTATTTCTGTTTTTCCCAAGCTGCTATTTTCTTTTAGATTATTTTCCAGAATTATGATGGTTTCGTCAATAGGAACGTTTGTATATAAGTTGGTGATAATGAATACAAATGCCAATGTTTATTACCAAATATGTTCATTGTTGTGGATACACGCAGTCAGCTGATAGATTTAAAACAGTATAAACACCTGTAGCTGTTCCTATTCTAAATAAAAGTAGGTTTACCCTTAAAATACGATTGCTGATTTTGTTGTTTTTTTGTTTTTCCGCCATTTTGTTTGGATCAGTCAGAATTAACTGATACTCAGGGGTATTTCTTTTACATATGTGTTAGTCACGACTGTAGAATTTCAAGTCTGTAGCGCGCTCTATACTTCTGTCATATCAATTCAAAAATAGGGACCTCTTCGTGGGACACCCAGTACATAAAGTACTGTTACTCAATTAACTTCTACTAGATAAGGATAATGAAGTTTGTTAGGCTACGAAAATAAAGTATAGCTACCAACTACAACAAAATTGTATATGCAAACAAATTAAACAACCCACATATTAATTACATTTTACACCTTCATTCGTGTTCAAATTTAGGCCTACATTACTTTCTTGCGGGATTTTTTAAGAGCAACCAGCTCATTTATAATGCCAGTAAAGAAAGTGAGTTCAACGTTCCTTTAGAAATGCTTGTTCGTAGATAGTTTTGAACTATTCTGAGGCAGGAAGTCTACGATATCAGCACAATTTGTAGCAGGTATGCTCTGATGGCTTATTCTTAGTGCGATGTCCAAAATCACGTACACATCTTCTAGGGAATTACAACAGAGAAATTTTGAAATTCCTTGGAACGATTTTTCTGCTGGGTGCTCAATCCCTGCTCCTGCAACACAGTAGGCCTACTTTTGGAAATGGATGCACTCTTTAATGAAATCAGAATCCAAGTCGTGTGTATAGGTGTGGTAGAGATTAGATGTCTTTTTCCTTAATTCCTCGTCCTTTCTTGTTTTCATACAACTGAAGAAGTAAAACCTGTCTTGAAACTTGTTATAGGCTATTCGTCTCTTCTTGTACTCACCAGTAAAAGAGTCTACTATCAATATTTATTCTTAGGTTGTCCGTTCCGGCATAGTTTATTTCTCCACTTTGATCTTCGTCAACTTTTCTTTTTGTCTTTCTTTTGCTGTCTTTTTCTTAGTTTATTGTTCTATCTATGGCTAATTCCACAGATGAAATCAGGTTACATGAAAACTCTGTAACAAAATTGCGAGCTGTGAATTCATATTAGTTCGTAAAAAGTAGGAAGAGTAAAGCAAATTTTCAAGTAACAAATTTCGTAAGCTATACTTACATTTAAGTCACAAATAAATATTTTCTGCTGTTAAATAAAGTTAAAAGAGCTTATTTTCAGTTTTTAAAAAATTCCTTATTGCCGCCCATAAAAGTTTGCCGCTCTAGGCTGCAGCCTACTCAGTCTATTTAGAAATATGACCCTGGCCACATTGAGCTATTTTTTCGTGGAAATTAGACAACTCCTTTTCTCCTTCATCTTTACCGCTAATTTAGTAAGAGAGATCTTATATAGTTGTAATAACGGAATGCGCCAAAATAAACAGTAGGCCTACTGAAACTAAAGCAGCTGTGGTTGATTTTTAGAACAGCTGATTACATTGTTGATTACTTTATTGTTTGAGGTTAGTTGACGCTGTAAAGGTTTTTATCACTCCAGAGAATGTTTTTATTGGAGAGAATTCGAATAAAAATGGTCACCACAAGTGATCACAGTAGACTTCTTCAGCAATTCCTACAATATCTCAATGGAAGCCTTAACCAGACACTTTTGAAAATGAATATCAGTAGTATTTGAGAAGAATAATTGAAAACCTTGGTAGATTCTTTATAGTATTGCAATTCACTATTAGCAATGCATTATAAACCAACAAAATGGTTTTCAGACTGTAGTGAACGCACAACATAGTGAGTGCTTAGCATTATAGTTTGTTGTATCAAGCAGAGTCACACTGGGTCCATATTTTGTTCAAGATGATAAAAGGAGTGCTCTGTTACTGCAAACCAGGTAGGCCTATGTTGCAAAGAAAATATTTTTTGCGAGAGATCAGAAGAGGTTTTGTTGTGTTAATACTCTGGCTTTTAGATCCAATTGGGGTTGGTTCAAGCAAGATGGCACCACCAGTCACACCACTGTAGCCACTATTGCTTTACTTCAAAGAAAGTTTGTCAACCGCCTGATTTCCCAAGAAACACAACTTTCATACCCCTTCCACTCCTTTGACTTTTCACCACTCCTATGGAGAATGATGAAGGAAAGTATCTTCGGAATGAGCCACTGACTAACATTGAGAAGCTTCATGAAGAAATACCTAAATACGTTAGAAGCAGGCAACAACCCCTTTTCACCAACATGTTTAAAGATCTTCTACATTTGTCTAAAAATAAAACTTTTAAATCTGTTACGATTTCAGTACTGTAAGAGTCACAAATTTTATAGCGGTGCTTGTTAATTTAGAGATTTTTGCATAATATTTTAATACAACAGTAGGCTCTCCGGTATATGATCTTTTCTCTGTGCTAATCATTCAATGAATATTATTTAATTTGTGTTTTAAACACTAACTTACTTGTTCACACAATACGATTACAGAACTTTATTTATAAAAACTAACATTCAGGAACTGTGTTTTTGTTAATGCAAATCTATTTGAATCTATTTTAATGAATTACAAAAGCAGCAGCTTGCTAGATTTGTTTCCTTGACTCCAAAGTGTGAGATATAGACCTACAATTCGAATCTGGATGATGAGACTATGAATATGTGTTAACACGTTCAATGCTACACAAATTCCGTATTTCCTATCCCATGAGCTGACCTTTTATTTTTTATATTTATAGCCTAAATGAGTAGAAATTACTTTTTTTTAATATTTGAACCTTTCCCTGTAATAATCACTAATATTTTAAAACGGACGCACATGTGCGTCCATAGCACATAAACTTAAAACGTTCCCTGTTCCCCATAGATGCTGCTACGGACGCACATGTAAGTCCAACGTTTATTGTTGTATTATCTTTTGTTTTCTTTACAGATATGAACAAAATTCAACAGAATCACCATAAAGGTCGTCCAATTCACTCTTTGTAAGTTTATTAGGGTCAACACATTGCACTTTGGTACAATTTCTCTTGCAAGATGGACCAGGTTCACCATTATCACTCATATTGACGTTATTACAACAATAAACACTTTACTTCAAAACGAAAGCGCATTTTATGTTATCAAATATATTACTAACAACACCACAATATCACATAACCTCAATCACTGAGAGCTAGACTACAATTTACCACCAAATATGACGTTAGCGCTGAGAGCACATGTGTATCGGCTGCTCCTCATAGGTACAGTGTCAAGCTCACACGTCTTTAGCAGTGAACATATTAACTTTCAGCTCATGATTGTCTATTCCCCATTTAGCTCTTCACCTCAAAACAAAAAACGGTTACATTGATGGTATGTGTAAAAGTAAGTTGTAGCCTTCAAGAAGACACTGCACCAGGCTCTAAAGGAGTTAATAATGCCACTGTATATCTGACATAAGTTGAGTTGTCTTGTAAACCACTTTACCACTACTTTATAACATAGTTCAGTTGTTTTACAATTTTATTGTATCTATACATTTACATATTATTTTTTGATACTAGTGAATTCTTGCCACGGTATGAACACAAATGCCAAACCAAGAATAGCCAATGAATTTATTTTGTTGTTTTTGTTGGCCAACTAGAATTTCTGTACGACCGACATAGCCTGTGTCTTGTTTATCCAGTTTACCACTCCTTAAATAGTGCATTATTCTTCCTTCCCTCAACTATTCTTGTTATCAGGGTATTGTAAGACTCATACTTCTGTACTTGTTTATGTCGCTGAACTCCTCCTAAATGGCTGGACCAAATTTAATGAAATTTTGTGCGTAAGTTTGAGTGGGTCCCTGGGTGGTTTAGTTTCATATTTATTGTTGCTTTTACATAGTAGGCATGTTTTGTTGTTCCTAAATTTAAAGTTAGTAAATAATCATGGAGTGGAAAACATGAAAGCTTTAGAATATTGCTGTACAGAGAAAACTATTTGTGGAATCTGGTTGACAATAATTACGAGTAACTACGTAGATCAATGGAAGCATCAAAAGAAATTTCTTAATCATTAGGATTCGGCTAAAGTGAAATTGTAGTAAGGATCGGAGACTATTCCCTGTCAAGACAAACTGTAGAACTTTTGTCATAACAGCGATCTAAAGTTGTCAATTTTAAGGGAGAGTTTATTCACTAAAGTCAGGTAAAGTGTTGGCAGTGAGGGATAGTGCTTATCATGGCGACACTGATCTATCGACATGCCACAACCCCAATAACATTAATTTTTATTCATATTTAAAAGGTTGGATAAATAAACAAAATCCCAACGTTCATCTATTGGAAACCAATATTTGATTGAATTAGTTTCTCTACATCGGTTGGCTTTGGTATGCAAGAGTTGGAGAAGAGTTGGTTGTCAGAACCAATAGACCAGTCAATGGAGCAAAATAAAAGAATAATTTTGTTATTAAATTTAACAGCAAGCGACATCCACAGTGACTTTAAGGGTAGCACATAGGTATGTAAAATACAAAAACTACCTATCAGACAATGAGCTTTTGGGCATTTTTTTTAAACAATAAATTAGATCTTTTTGGGGTTTTTCGTTGATATTATAAAATGTTATGAATGGATCACGATACTTCCAATGAGACATTTGTAGAGAATTAAAAAACCTACAAAATGTTTTTTATAGACCTTAATTGGACCATTTTCCACTGAGAAAAGTAGGAAAAACGCTTAAAAGTTACTATTTAAAAAAAATTCATATCTTTGCTAATTTACAATATTAAGGGCAGATCTTTCGGAAAATTATTGTTATTATGTGTACTTCAAACAGAAGGAAGATGAAATTTGTCATATTAATAGTTTTTGCACAGTTGCAGTGTAAACAATTTAGGAAATTATCTTGCATTAACCTGAGTGGCCCGATTTAAATTTTATAAACGGATTCTGAAACCAGACATTAAAACCTACAATTCGTAAATCTTGGATTCTTGAAATAAGGTTGATAAAGTATGATAAAAATGATTCCGAAAATAGTGCAAAAACCGTAAATTTGCGACCGATGGCAAGAGAGGCATTGGTAGTGGGGGGAACCAACTGTGGAGGAGAAGGGAATGGTATCAGGCTTTACTCCGCTTCTGCTTCCCCCACTACTACTGCCTCTCTTGCCATCGGCCACACATTTACGCGTTTCGTGCTATGTTCAGAAGCATTTTTATCATACTTTATCAACCTTATTAAAAAATCGAAGATATAAGAATTGTGGGTTTTAATGTCTACTTTCAGTATCCATTTTGTAAATTTAAATCTGGCCATTTAGTTTAATAGGGCACATTATGCAAGATAATAACCTAATTTGTTTAGGCTGTAATCTGTAATTGTGGAAAAACTATTAATGCAACAAATTTCATCTTCTGCCTGTTTGAAGTAAACTTAATAAACAATCGTTTTCCGAAAGATCTGCCCTTAATATTGTAAATTGACAAAGATATGAATTTTTGAAAAATAGTATTTTTTAAGCGTTTTTCCTACTTTTCTCGGTGGAAATTGGTCCAATTAGGGTCTGTAAAAAACATTTAGTATGTTTTTTAATTCTCTACAAATGTCCCATTGGAAGTATCGTGATCCATTCATGAAATTTTATAATATTAACGAAAAACAAAAAAAACCTAATTTATTGTTATTTTTGTTTATAAAAAATGCCAAAAAGCTCATTGCCTGATAGTTTTTGTATTTTACATACCTATGTGCTACCCTTAAAGTCACTGTGGATGTTGCTTGCTGTTATTTAGTAACATGAAAAAATCTCTATTGATTGGGCTACAATGAGAATTTACTGAAGGAATTGCTTAGTGGGTGTATAAACAAGCTATTTGATTGATTCACTTTTATAATTAAAACTATGGGAAACCCCTGTGTGCTCCGCATACATACCCTGTTGGAACCTTCTATACACATAATCATATTATGTTTTCTTTACTATAAAGGTGTAGGATTCATAATAACCCCAAAGCTAAGATGGTAAATAATGTTAAACGTTCAAATCAAATTATTTTGTATATTTTGCAACAGCAGTTAGTTATAACAAAGATTAAAGAACCAGCAAGGCTCAGGTCTACACTTTAATAAAAACCTAAAATAAAATAAGTTAGAAATACAAATAATTGCTTCAAAGTTTGAAATCAGCTGTTAATAGAAATATTAGAGCAAACAGCTGTTTTATCTTATTTTATCAAATGGTTGCTTTATATAGATAATAACTACAACTTTTAAAAAGTATTTCATGTGATAGTTTAATTATGTTTGTGAATATATTTTATAACTTTTCTGTTTATGTTTTACATGTGCTTGATTTTACTAGGAATAATATTATAGAAATATAATATAACCAACATGTATAATATATATAATATATTGCCAATTTCCTTAAGAGCTACAGTTGGAACCTCTAATTTCTAACCTAGTTTATATAATAATATCCGAACATTGCCACATTCAGTTGTTTTGCTCTTCAGTTGCACCGTTTTGCCACTCTGTTTTGAACTTTATCGAGTAAAATACGTGTTATTATTAATTCACAAAGCAAATAATAATACATTTTCACTATCTTTTCTGAAATGATCTTTATTTTGATTAAATAAACCCTAAATGACAAAACTGTTTTATTATCAAGGATTAATTTCTGTATTGTTATTAAATAATTTTCAGGTCTTTAACAATGTTATCAACACAGACATATATTTACCAAGTTGTAGTATTTTATATTTATCACTACCCAAAATCAACATAAAAAAGGTTTATAATAAAACATAAAATTAAGCCAGTTTTTTTACAACTTTCTTGCTTCATTTTACTAAAAAAACTTTGTTCTCTTCTTACTTTCATGTGTGTTTATTAAGTGAATGCAAATATTTTTGAGTTTTAAAAGAATAAATAAATATTTTGTAAATGGATGTTTGAGTGTAGGGTGTGTAGGGTGTAAGTTAGTGTGTGTGTGTTTTGTAATGTCAACTAAAATTTCCTCTAAAAGTTACATCATTTTTATGAACATATAAATCATATAATGCGTTAAATTAACTGGTTTAAACAGATGGAAATGGAGTCAATGTATGCATTGCTGTAGCTGGCCTGTATTTGCCATTGAACGCTAAGCTGAATGTTGACGTCAAGCCTTGTCTGAGCAGGGAACAATTATTTCTAGCGGTGCAATGAAACAGCCCTTACTTCAGAGACCTTATAAACGAACTTCTCTACACAATTTAATCTAAGCCATTTGTAGCAGACACACGGTGTACGTAACTATTATGTTACATATCTGAAACAAAAACATAAAGATTAGTAAATATCAAGTTAGAATAATAGAGCCCTTGCATAGCCCTGTACATATTGGACTACTGTACTTACATTCACTAACAACGAAATGTTGAGGTCAAAAGAACTGCAAGCGGAGAGATAAATTTTCCTCAGATCTATTTGTTCATCGAAAAGTTGAATCTAAAAGACACAGAAAACGTATGAATATTGTTGAAGCATAATTAGTGGTACAAACTGAAAGAAAACAGAAATAACAGACAGTAAAAACAAAAAGAAAGGAAGGATTTAATACAATACGATCAAGAATATCATAAAAACAGAGGAAATATGAAATGGCTTGAGCTCCAAGGATTGATGTAAAAGGTTTGTACCATTGTATGCCATTTGGGGTAAACTATACGTCTGCTAGATACAGACCAATACAGTAACCAAAATAATTCGACCAAGCAGCTGAACCGCTGACGTGAGTTGAGCAAATTTAAAAGATAAAGTTTATAGGCCTATGGTTTAGGGTTTTAACCAAAAATTTGGGAATTAAATCTATTCACGACGGTGCTGCTTCGCACGCCATTCCGTATATTGGGAGTATTTTCAATACAAAGTGCATTGCATGCTTCACACTCCATTCCCATATTGGGCGTATTTTCAATACACAGTACATTGTGTGCTTCAACAACCAACATGTGTACCAAATTTGGACCGAATCAGACTTAAAATGCGGCTGCTAGAGTGCGAACACATATATACATGATTTTTAATGACACCCCAAAACATGTTCTGGGGACCATGATCGGTGCTCATTTGCTACTCCTGACCTTAGGTCTTACCATAAGGGTCACTGCAACAGCTCATTTTTCCTATGGACATTCGCTAATAAGGGTGGAGAATCTGGGAAAATTATGTTTTAACATTGTTATGACCTGGAAGAACAATAGAAGTACAAGATTTTGACTATTTAAGTTCTTGAAAATAATTAGTGTAATATACATAAGTAGGATAATTGTAAGCCTAATGTGTAAATAAACTATCTCATTTAATTTATATCAGCCATTGGCAAGTAACAATTGTATGGGCCAAGTCATTTCATTTTCTATTTAAAAAACATTAACAATCAATAATAAATAAATGAAATTACAAACCATAAAATATTCAAAACAATGCAAACATTATGAAACATTAAATACAATTTTGCAATACATTCAAAAACAAATACACAAATACAGTAAAAATTACATACATGACATGAATACTCAACAGGAAATCACACCCATCTACAAAACAAAGAGTAAACTCAGAAATTCCGTCACAGAGTACAAATATTCAGACAGCAATAGTTATGTTGTCTAAGGCTGTTTCTAAGAGATGTGTATAATTTTGAAAACTTTTGCAATTTAACACCTGTTTCTGAAGGAAGTTTACTGTAAACATTTATTAACCTATGCTGTCTAGGACGATAATTACATGTCTGGTGATGTAGTCATGGTATGTCCATGTTCTGGACATGATCATACTTAAATTAAAAATGTAGCAACCTTCAAGTAGAGTTCCCACATGACTGAACGGAGAATTTCATTCAGATGTGGACATATAAGCCCAAATTGTCCTTGAGATTAAATACATAGTTTACTGTGTTATCATTCTTCACATCATATATAAATTTCAGTTTTGTGTGTATCCTATTTAGGTAGGCCTAGTTATTCAAAATGTATTATTTTCTTGTAATGTGGGTTACAGTTATTCATAATATGCTCGTTTTTCATGTGGTTTAAGCCATAAATACTATGGAACGCCTGTCGGACCGCTCTTGAAGTTTGCCGCCCTCCCCCCTCCACGAGCCAGCCCCTTCCAGTAGCTTTCAGTCTTGGCCTTGGCAGTGACATGTGAAAGAGAGGTTATTTTTAAGTAAACACTTGTGTGTGTGTTATAAGTGATTTTTGAGGTCTAGTGGACGGTCCATAGTAGTTAAGTGATTTTAAAGATTGCATGTAGCAGTCTTAATGGAGAACCACAGTGTTGGCGTTATTATTGTATTATAGAACTTTGCTGAAGAACTTTTTGAAGGTCTATTATTTCTTTGCTAAAGTTGTTTTTGTATATTATATGAAGCTTTGTATATATAGTAGTTTTTATTGCAGATTTTTAGTAGTTTTGCAATTTTTATTTAGATTTCAATCATTTATATTCAATTGAGCGGTATTTTTACTTGATGATGGAAGACAAATTGAAATTAAATGTTTCACCATCTGATTACAAGCTGCACAGGTCAATCATATAAAAATAGTCCGTCTGAAAGAAGAAAACTAAGACCGGTTAGATTTGGCGACGAGCCAGGTATTGAAGAAATGTTGGAAGAGTGTCTCGATGTAAGTTTGGAAGATTTTGACAGTGAGGAAGACAAAGACCAAAGTTTTGAACCTGAAAAACGTGATCATGACTCTGAAAGTGAACAGGAAATGAGTGAAAAATGAAGTGGTTGACGATATAGTTAGAAGTGGCACATTTACCCAAGATAAGATTGTTTTAGAAGAAGGCACATCTGATTTAAATATATATAGTTCGTTAAATCATCTGGATGAAATTATAGAAAGTGTCGTCGCAGGAGCTGGTGAAGCAGAAAGAACATCTGACGAGTGCACAGGTTTGTTACGTGGTTTCCATAATTATTTCTATGGCAGGCAAACAGAAATACGAAGAAACATCGCTTACCACCTTTTATATGGAAAAAAATACAACCCAACAACAATATCCGCACTAGTCAACACAATATTATTTCTAAACTACCAGGACTGAAAAATGCAGCTCATACACTTGGCAAAAATCCTACAGTTGAAGTTTTTTTTTACTCAAGATGCTTTAGACAAAATTGTTCATTGAACCAATAAAAAAATTTTACAAATGCACGCTAAGTATAAGAAAAAAGATTTATCTTATGTGAAAGAAATGGATACATTGGAACTTACAGTGTTGATTGTGTTCTCGTCAATTTTTAAATCTGAGAATGAATCCGTACACAGTTTTTTTCCAACAGATGGTAAAGGTCAGGAAATATTTCGAACTACAATGGCCAAGGAGAGGTTCCTTTTCCTTATAAATACACTTAGGTTTGATGATTCAAGAACAAGGAAAGAAAGAGAAAAAGATGGCCTTGCTGCAGCAATTAATTGCAGAATTTTTTGAACAGTTTATTTAAAACCGCCAACAACATTGTAGCCTAAGTGAATATGCTTGCATTGAAGGGGTGCTGGTAGCGTTCCGAGGACGTTGCAAGTTCAAAATGTATAAGCCTAAAAAACCAGCCAAATATAGTCTGAAGATCATGGCGATGACAGAAAAAATTACCTCATAAATGCTCATATTTATACAGGAAAGGATCCTACGGTAAATTATTAAATGAAAAGTCAGTGCTAAGACTGGTGAAAGCTATAGAGGGTAGCAATAGGAATGTTACAGCTGATAATTGGTTTTCATCTATTAAACTAACAAAGGAATTGAAGAAAAATGACCTTACATATGTAGGTACTTTAAAGAAAAATAAAGTAGACATTCCTGTTGAGTTTCTGCCTAATCAAGACCGAGATATTCAATCATCATTGTATGGCTTTACAGAGGACATTACTTTAATGTCGTTTGTACCAAAAGAGAAAAAAGCTGTAATTATGGTCTCAAGCATGCATCACACAATTAACGGATGACCCACATACAGGAAAACCAGAGTTTATAGCCTTTTATAATAGCACCAAGGGAGGTGTCGATGGGCTTGATGACAAGTGTGCCAATTACAGTTTCAACCGAAGAACAAGATAGCCTATGATGATTTTTTACACAACAGTGGATGTTGGTTGTGGAGTCAACACGCATGTGTTATACCAGTCCTACCGTGGAACCTCACATATGAATAG
>JAGFPH010004268.1:26657-40448 GCA_018207615.1 Philaenus spumarius
TTTTTTTGGCTAACGAACTCGTCTGAGCGACGTAGACAACCAACATGTGTACCAAATTTGAACCAAATCGGACTTAAAATGCGGCCGCTAGAGTGCGAACACATTCTACTAATATATATATATATGAATTTTAATGACACCCCAAAACGTGTACTCGGGACCATGATCGGTGCTCATTTGCTAATCCCGACCTTGGGTCTTACCATAAGGGCCACTGCAATACCTCATTTTTCCTATGGAAATTCGCTAGTAAATATGTTTATGGTTGATATTTAAATCAGCTGTTTGCTTTAATATTTCCGTTAACAGCTGATTTCAAACTTTAAACAAATACTTATATTTGTAATTGTTAGGTTAGGATTTTGTTTAAGCCTTGCTGGTTCATTTAACCTTTACTATAACTATTGTTATAATATATATGAAATAATTTGATTTGGACATTTAACATTGTTTACCACGTTAGCTTTCAGGTTATTATTAATCCTACACATTCATTATAAAGAAAACACAATTATTGTGAATAAACAGTCTCAACGGGGTTGACGAGCGCAGCACGCAGGGGTCTCATCTAGTTTAAAATAAACAAAGGTTAGGCCTAAACTGAACCAACACACTTTTTTTAAATTTAATTGCGTTTATCTGTATTACTGTAGCAATCAAGTTAGCAAGCATAGACATTTAAAAAAAACGAGAAAGCCTTTTAGATATATCACCGTACACTAATTCAACACAACTTACAAATTTAAGAAGTGCGATACCGAGTAAACTATTTAACAAAACTGAGGAAGCACAATGTCCATTTCATCGGTAGGGTGACGTGACTAAAACCCATACAGCCATTGAGTTCAAGCCTTTGAATTTACCACTGCCTATTTTATTTCGTCGATTTTTGTATTAGGTGTTTAGGGAATGGCGATAGATGGCAGTTCTAGTGCATTCAGTGAACGCATTTAGTGGGAGGAAATTTGAATTTAACATATCAGCCGATATGATTTCTTCGACTTAGACAATGGTAATTTACCAATCCGGCCAGTCGTTTAGAAAAATATAGTTTCTAACTTCTACGTTATTCACGGCACGGTAAAAATAAGAAAGCGTACAATTCGTAGTTCGCAGTCTAACTTCGATAGGACTATTATAATATCGTTTTGCGAGTTGTTCTTCCGAGAATCAAAACACGGAATAGAAAGTTTGAAAGATTCGGGGTTTTTTTTTATAACCGACATACGTTCGGTGGAGTATCAACGGCTATAATTGGAAAAGTTGAACAGAAAGAAGTCGTAGAATGCGAAGTCGTATTGAAGAACTTCCCAGGATACGTGATCGATTTTAAAATACTTTCCGCATGTCATTTCCTTTAATTTCCTCGCGTGGATGGTTTTGGCGAAACGGTACAATCGAATGTAACCGTGTTCGTTTTGATTTGTTTTTGTTATGTCTCTGGTAAAAACATCGTCGAAGACAGTGTGCAGTCACTTTCACATTACAACGATGAATTACGGGTTTTCTTCAGTAGTCGTTTATATCAACTTATAGATACAGAATTTGTAACATTAACGCCGACGTCAATTTAGTTTATATGTTTTAGGGTTTCAACCATTTGGGAAATTGGTCTATTAACAAAGGTGCTGAGTAGCTGTCTCCGTGAACGAAATATGTAAGTATAATCAGCCTCCAACCAAAGATATATACAGGATGATTCAGATATAAGCGGTAATCTTTCGGAAGCTCAATCTACAGTTAAAAATAAGGAAAAATGTTCATATAAACGTAGGCTTGAAAACGCTTTGTTTCCAAGAAATATCCGCCATTTTAATTTTTTTTACAATATACTTAGGCCTAATTCATATCTAGAGAAATGTTTGACTGGTTGAGTTCTAACTTGGTATGCAGTTTAACCTAACAACGATCTGTCTAAAAATTTCAAACCTAAATTACTTAAAAACCGTACATTTTAACAAAAAATGTCAAGACACATTTTTTTTAGCCCTTTTGATTCTCTATCAGATGATGTAACTGTCAAAACAATCGGATCACGGATAATAGGTAAGTTAAAGATAATGACAGCATATGTACATACAATATTGTTGTGTTTAATGTGTTGGTATATTATGTCGGGTTGAACAAAGCAATTATTACACATAATTATTATTATCACTCATCCAATTGTTTTGACGGGGAAGGCCGTCGGCCTAGGATCAGAAGATCTACCGCGGTAAAGTCCCACACGTGGATCTGAACCGGGTACTTTTATGCTATTTTATTTTGATCGATTTTGGGGGAACCAAGCGAGTTATAAGGTCGCGTAAAAAAACCCAAAATGTACAGAATAATATCCTGCATTTATTTTTGTAGACAGAATTGTTAAAACATTTACAGTACGAAAATTTCAAAAAATTGTTCACTTCCCGTCAAAAAATGTGCTTCCATTAGTTGAATTATTTGCTAGTTATGTGTAAAAATTAGTTTGTTCGATCCAGCATCCTATACCAACACAGTAAACACAACAATATAATAAGTACCTATATGCTGTTATTTATCCTTCATCCGATTGCTTTGACAGTTACACCATCCGATAGGGAATCATTAGGGCTACAAAAATAGGTTTCTAGGTATGTTTCGTTAAAATGTACGTTTTTTTGAGTAATTTAAGTTTAAACTTTGAAACAGCTGCTATTTTGAAAAGCATGTTTGGATAAAATCGCTTATTTTTCTTGAGATCATAGTTAGGTGAAACATCATGCCACGTTTGAACTCAATCAGTCAAACATTTCTCTAGATATGAATTATTTTGTAAATAAAAAAAATGGCGGAAACTAAGCGTTTTTAGGCCTATGTTTATACAGTATGCACCTTTTTTCTTATTTATAGCTATAGAATGAGCTCTGAATCGCCCTGAAAGAGCGTATGGTTCTGAATCACTCTGTATATAAAATTTGTTATGCCAAAATGTGTTTCGGGGGGCCATGATCGGAGCTCATTTACCACTGAAGACCTTAGGTCTCACTTAAGGGATTGCTGTAATAGCTCATCATTCCTATGGAAATCCGCTAATAAACGTTACAATGTATAATCTAAGAACATGTAAGTTCACTGATTTAAACCCTTGCATCTTTCGGATAGTGCCGCTGTTTTGATAAATGGGTAGAGCAATTGAACCTCTGAGTGGAAAATGGGAATAACTGATCTTAACCTTTGTTGTCAAAAATTAAAAAAGAATGTCCAAAAATGTTCTTTTATATCTAAAGAAACTTAATATAAATGAATGCATCTGTAAATTTTTCCCCCTGAAAGCCAATAACAATTTTTATTTTTTAAAAAGTTATTCCCTTTTTCTGCTCACTTTTACAGCCTCAGTCTAGTGGATAACGTAGCGTCTTCCTGATCAGAAGATGCCGGGTTCGAATCTGGGCTAGGGAGACCAAATATCTAATCATATCTGTGGTTTGAGGGTAGAAGGGCGGAAGTAAAGCAAACGGTGGTTGGCTCGCTTCCAAGCTGACGGGATATGACTAGATATCTGGTCTCCGGCTGGGGCTGTTTTGCATAATTTTACTAAAGTATTTATGTATATATATATATATATTTACTAAAAAATACTAAACAATTGATTTCTTGAACGGAACGTATATATATAAAAGCGATAAGGTAGCCGAAGATTTTGAGAAAAATATAAGGCTGAGTAAGCAGATGGATCTATATTTAAGAAACAAAATGGCTATTTCAGCCCATTTTACAAAAAATTTAGTTATTCCCTTTTTCCACTCAGTGGTTGCGATGTTTTGAACAATAACGGACCCACACTACACTACAGGATACAAACTTATAGGTCATTCACTTAGCCCGAGGTAATTGCATAATACAGACTGAAATAACAGGATTCGATACATAGTTCACGATCCACGCGATGCATTGCACGGTATCGACGGCCGAGTATCGCAATGCACTGCAACTAATTAACAATGGAGACGTGTTGCTTGGTTACCAGCAAGTAGGTTCTGACAAAGAAACATCGTTATCTCGGGTTGCGCCTCACTCTAGCCTCGGGGGTATGCACTGTCAACTGTTGTCGTTCAGGAAAGATAATAGAGTTGACGATAAGAGTAACGGCGAAGACAGCACCATAAACAACGCAGATTAACGTCAACGGAGACAAAGACAAATGGTGCGTCCAAAAAACATTGTTCAAGAACAGAGTGTCGATACTTTCCAAGTACAGTGAATCACGTGCAGTAATCGTCGTTTTGAATTTTTACATTACTGTCAAAATTAGGTTCTTAAAATTGAAAATTACAAAATGTTTATCATCAAGGGATTTTTGTACCATATTTTAAGTAATTATTTTTATGATCGCTTCTCTACAAAACATTATACAATCTTAAACTAAACATAGATTTGACCAATCATAGACAAAATTTGACAATACTGTAGTTAGAATACAGTAAGTTGTAATTACTTCCAATAAGGACAAAAAGTGAAACAATACAAAACCTGAGGTATGTAAAATACCTGTTTGGGGCAACACAAATAACAACAATAAGAAACAACTAGAAATAAACGGTACCAGGAACTGGCGCATACTTTCTCACAAACATATTTAAATTATTAAACAGATTCACTGCGACTTCATAATTGTAGGAGGGGTAGGAGAGATGATTTATTAAAGTAGGAGATCGTTAGAGCCATTTTTTAATAAAAAAATAACTGATTTTTTGGGGTTATTTTGCCAAAAAGGGGGTTGTTTTTCAAAACCGTTTTTCGTGCATCTATACAGGCCTACTCGACATGTCTGGTGCAAATTTGTTTGAAATCGATCGAATAGTTTTCGTTCTGGCTTTGTTGTATACATACATACAGACATTTTGTAAAAACCACTTTTTTGGACTCAGGGGGTCCCAAAACGGATATTTCCACAAAAATCTCAACATCGATTTTTTTGCGATCACTACCCTATACTTTCTCTATAGTATAGTATAGTGAGAAAGTAAAAAGAAACAATATATTTATAACTAGTATTTACTTCTAAGATGAGAAGTCGAAGAGGGAAATGCAGCCGACCCAGTTCACACAAATAACATTTACAATTGCACAGAATCTAGAAAAATTAACTCACAAACAGCTTCTAACATTTGATTACATAACATACGCAGAGCAATAAATTGCCTAACAATGAAACAAAAGACAAAATTATCATTCTCAACATTTAAATCTATAGATCCACTTACATCACTAGCCTAGCATTCATTCATACACACTCATACCACTCGTCCATTCCTTTTACAATTCTCTCAAAAAGGACCATTAAAGAAGAATTCAAAGTTTTTCTCTTTAGTAAAATGATTTCTCGATAATTTTACAACCCTAAATTTATTTCCACGTGTTTTAATATTTTCCGGCAAACAATTAAAAAAACTTCGGTGCTAAAAATGTATAAAATTTCATAAATACTGAAAGGTTGGGTTTAGGTACATTGACATTAAATGTATTAATTTTGGTTCTACTCCATTGTATTACACACGTACTGATATAAACCAGAAGTTTAACGCAACAGCTGATCGTAAAAGAAGAAATAAAATAGGCTGGCAATACAAAATTCAAAACGTTAAACTCGAATTTAAGCATGGCTTTAGTTACGTCACGCTACCTATGAAATGGCCATTGTGCTTCCTCTTTTGTAAGTTGTGTTAAATTAGCGTACCTGGCGAAACCTGTAAAATGGACGTACATTATTATATTTATTATATTATTATTACACATTATTATTATTACATTATATTATTATTACATTATTATTATCTTTATTATATTTTTTAAAATGTCTAAATTTGATAACTTGGTTGCTACAGTAATGAATGTAGTAAATGCATTAAAGAAACGCTTGTTGGTCAGTATAGGCCTAAAATAAAAATATATTGTTAAACTTGTAATACAAATCAGTTGTTTAACTTTAATATTAAACAACACTAGGGGGGCTGTGCCCCCTGCTCGCTCCGCTCGTCAACCCCCACCCCACTTTATTTTTCGTTCAACTTTATTTTTTCGATTTGAATTCGAATTCATTAATTAGTGCGCCTCGAAGTTATGCAAAACGTCTCCGGTACGCAATACACGGCGCCGGAAGTTATGCAATGGTCACCGCTACGCAATACACGTAGCCTATTTAATCTATTCTTACTACTTTATAATTATGAGAAGAAGAAGTGGAAAAACTGTTTTATATAATAGAGAGATATATTTAAACTATAGCAAAGTAAACCTTTCTGGAAGAATCTCAAGAAATCTGTGTTGGTTCCATACGGAAGTGAAAACTGTCATGAATATACATCGTAGGTTATATTGGATTAATCTAAAGTTTGATAATTAATTATATCCTGCCTCATTTAAAATTTAAATCTAAAAAATAACATACATGTTATGTTTATAGACTTACTAGCTGACCCGTACGGCGTTGAACGTGGTGGTTGGTATTTTCAGTCTTTTTAACGTAATTGTATTATTTTTAAGTGTTCAGTCAGTGAGTGGTATTTGGCTTTTATATATATAGATCTTAAATAATAAAAGCACTATTGTCATAACAATAAAATATATGAAATTATGATTTTAGTAACCTTGATCCCCCCAAACCCCTCCTACAATTTCGAAATTGTTCATACCCTTTCTTAGTAAGCACCTATGGCCCTAGAGGAAGCTACATACCAAATTTCATTCCAATCCGTTCGGTAGTTTTGAAAAAATCGTGATTTAATAACTTTGATCCCCAAACCCCCTAAAATTTCGAATTTTTTGAAACCCTTTCTTAGCGAGCGCCTAGGCAATAGAGGAAGCTACATACCAAATTTTATTACAATCTGTTCGAAAATCTTGGAGAAATCGTGATTTAGTAATTTTTATCCCCAAAACCCCTAAAATTTCCAATTTTTTTAAACACTTTTTTAGTGAACGCTTATGGCCCTAGAGGAAGCTACATACCAAATTTCATTCCATTCTGTTCGGAAATTTTGGAGAAATATTGATTTAGTAATTTTTACCCCCAAACCCCCCTAAAATTTCCAAATTTTTAAAAGCCTTTTTTAGTGAACACTTATGGCCCTAGAGGAAGTTACATACCAAATTTCATTCCAATCCGTTCGGTAGTTTTTAAGAAATCGTTTTTTAATAACTTTGATCCCCCCAAACCCCCCCCCAAATATCCAATTTTTTCATACCCTTTCTTTTTGAGTACCTATAAGGATAGAGGAAGCTACATACCAAATTTCATTTCAATCCGTTCGGTAGTTGTTGAGAAATCGTGATGAGTGAGTGGTATTTCGCTTTTATATAGACAATAGACAATCATCCAAGACAGCCCAAGTGCTTCTGTCCTTATCAATCATCATTTCAATGAAAATTAAAAATATAGTGCACAACAGTGTAATCTGTTTACTAGGTTGGTGAGCGAAGCAATCAGGGGCGGTTTCCCTAGTAAAAATAAAAAATGATATGTAATAAAAGAAAATACCAATACGTAAAAAAAATTAATTTTTGGAAGGTTTTCTAAATTAGCATAGAGGTGAAAGTTCTATTACTAAAATATACTTAACTTAAAATACTTCGCGTTAAAGATGGCCACGTCTAAAATTATAATATGAAAGCATAAAAAACCTGATATTTTTCTGTATCGTATTTCATTAGTTTTGATAACGTTATCTTGTTACAGCTTGTCTGTTGTGACAATACATATTTCTTCTACTTATTTAACATATTATTTTATCTCGTTTTCTTACAAGAACGGGCACAAATCCCAGTACAGTAGACGTGATATTACAGTTTAAGACTTGCAATAATGAAACGAAGTTTGCGAGACGCTCGTAAGAATAATTTCCAGCTTAATCAGTTTTCTACCCTTGTCATTTTACATATCTGAATAAAAGCGAGCTAACCAAATTGAATTTCCATTGTGTTTGCAAAATATAATTGCGTTTTTCTTCGCTTAATCAGTTGCAAATAACGGGCGTATCAAAATAAATAGCGTGATTTTAAGGCTCTGTAGTATTTATTACATTTAACTTGCAATTTTA
Organism: Philaenus spumarius; assembly: GCA_018207615.1. NCBI lineage: Eukaryota > Metazoa > Arthropoda > Insecta > Hemiptera > Aphrophoridae > Philaenus > Philaenus spumarius. Next base: position 34,715 of record JAGFPH010004268.1, read on the forward strand.
TTATAAACATACATTAAATGAAAGAGCAACTAAAACAGTTTTTCCTACGAGTGTTCAATGTGAGCACCATTCGTCCCAAACCTTGTTCAGTGTGTCTGGGGTAATTGTTGTAACAACTGCTTCAATCCTGTTCGGTAGGTCAGCTGGTAAATGAGGCACATACGCATGATCTTTTATAAATCCCCAAATGAGTCAGATCCGATGAACGTTGAAGCCATACGAAACAAGCTCCGTCGTCCGGCCTCTTGCGACCAATCCCCAGCGGTCAACCTCGACGTCGTTTAACCAACCGCGTACCGAGTTATGCCAGAGAGGCGGCGCTGGTGCCAAATAAAGGGATGTCGTACAACTTTCTTTCCAATTGAGGAAAGAGCCATAGTTGTATGGTATCAAGATAAAAAAAACACCAAATACAATTGCTTCAGCAAAAAAGGGAAAGCAGTTGCATCGGGATATGGCACGAAAAGCATTCAATTTAGTAGGGTAGTCTCGTAGCCTAAATCCATTGACTGTCAGATGCGCACATATTGGGAGTAAACATTGCATTGCGTGCTTCGCACGCCCACCCCCGTATTGGGAGTATTTTCAATACACACAGAATTGCGTGCTTCGCACGCCGACCCCCGTATTGGGAGTATTTTCAATACACACAGAATTGCGTGCTTCGCACGCCGACCCCCGTATTGGGAGTATTTTCAATACACAAAGCATTGCGTGCTTCGCACACCGACCCCAGTATTGGGAGAATTTTCAGTAAACGGAACATTGCGTGCTTTGCACGCCAACCTCCGTATTAAGAGAATTTTCAATACACAGAGCATTGCGTGCTCCGCACGCCAATTTTAAGTCTATGGGTTGAGCACGAACATGCGATCCGCTTTAAAATATTAGTGATTATTACTAGAAGGTTCCAAAATAAAAAGTACAGTAATTTCTACGCATTTAGGCTAGAAATATAAAAAACAAAAGGTCAGCTCCTAGCATAGCAAATACGAAATTTGCGTAGCAGTGAACGTGTTAAGGAGTAGGCCTACCTTCCCCTCCTACGGCAAAAGGAGTCCAGGGTTATTTCGTACCTTCTCAAGAAAGCTTTTAAATTTTGGAAAGTCAATTTGGCTGTTCAGGTGAAATATTAAAATCTGTACCTTTACACCGTCAGTGAATACACAAAGACCTATTATAACGCTTCTAGAGGCCGCACCAAGTAGTGACCCAGCAGCTCGTGCTTGAACTCTTGTAAAAATTAAATAAGTAGGAATATGTAAAATCAAACGGCACATAACATTTAAAAACATATTTTAATGCTAATCTCTTTAAAGAAAAATACCTGACTAAAATTAATAATATACATAATTTAGTTTCCCAAGGAGCTAAGGAAAGTAAGTAGGCCTATGGGCTCCCATGAAAGTACTTTTTCGTTTTTCATTTGAAAAATAAGGGATTTGCAACTGTCACTGAACCTTAATTAGTCTACAACTTGATTTAAAACCCAACTGTATAGCGCAGACAACTATACAAATCAAAACCATTGAAAACTAATCGGCACAAAATCCACCCTCGAGGAAATAAAAACAAAACAAACAATTTGTCAGAGCAACCTGTAATACAAGTTGAATATCTTGGAATTTATTTTGGAAGTCGTAGAACAATAAACTTGCCAGGCTACCGTTATGCCGAAGAAATACGTCTGCTTCTCCATGTATTATGCCAGCTACGTCTCTCAACTCATTCATGTTTATATTGTTTCTAATATTGCAGTAGAAAGGGACGGGGGGGGGGGGGGGGAACTTCCTTTATTGAATTATGTTCTATTTTAGTACAGTGTGTGTTATTGTCGTCTTGTTAAACATTAATTACAACTAGTGGACCAGGCAATGCTTCGCTATTGCTTGATTTACCTAACCTAAAATTATAATAAGTCTTTGATCCAAATCAGTTGCTGATCAAAATCAGCTGTATAGATACATAATTAATTTGCTAGGGGTTGTTTTGTGAGTAGAACTCCTCCTAGAGTTTTAACCAAATTTGATGTTTTTGGTGTCATTTTACAGAGCTCACTCTGAAGTTGTGCTTCCATTAAAATGAGCTCAATGTATGTTAAGGGCTTCGCCCCAGTGGCCCTCAAAGTTGCCATGTTAATCTTATGGAAGGTCAATCTTAAGGAAGAAGAAGAAAGATTTCTTTTGATTTTATCAGGGGCACAAAAAACAGCTGTTCGTATGAAAAGCTTAAAACAGCTGATTTTGATCAACAACTGATTTGGATCAAAAACTGAATATAATTTTAGGTTAGGTAAATCAAGCAATAGCGAAGCATTGCCCGGTCCACTAGTAGATTTTTAAATTGAATGCTGTATACGATGTGGCTAATATATACAGGCTGTCCAGTAATTTCGAGATCAAACTTCGGGAAATGGTTCTATGCTATAGGTCAAAATAAAATAAAAAGTTCATATCCTATTTCAAAGGCCCGAAAACAAGTAGTTTTCCGGATATCCGCCATTTTGTATTTTCGTACAAAATAAATCATAACTAGAGAACGGTTTGACTGATTGACTACAAACTTGGCATGATGTTTAACCTAACAATCATCTATCTCAAGAAAAATAAGCGATTAAATCCAATCGTGCATTTCAAAATGGCGGCTGTTTGAAAATTTCAAACCTAAATTACTCAAAAACCGTACACTTTATCAAACAATGTCAAGCCACCTTTTTTGTAGCCCTTTTGATTCTCTATCGGATGGTGCAACTGTCAAAACAATCGGATGAATGATAACATCTAAGTTAAAGATAATGACAGCAAATGTACATACAATATTGTAGTAATTTACTGTGTTGGTATAGGATGCCAAGTTGATCAAACCAATTATAAGGCCTACACATAACTTAACTATTTATCAATCTTCCAATCATTTCCTATACTATGGAAATTCGCTAATACTATTTAGAAAACAATTAGTTCTTGGAAATGTTTTCCTGTTTAAGGGAAGTAGACCTCAAAAACAATTATAAATCGTTTTTAAAATTTTTTATTGATTATTGTAGCTTGTTTTCTGCTCTTTAAATTGATATATAACGTAACATATATTTCATTTGCATTAGATAAGAGAAATTTTTTTTTTCTGAAACCATACAAGCGCGATATTGCTACATATCATATAATATGTTATGATTAGCTATCTTGTGTTTCATAAATAAATCCCTTTCTCCGAAAACAGTGTTTTTTTTACTGAATGTACCTTTTTCTCAATATCCGTTAAAGCTAGTACCTTGAAACTTTGCACACACACATGTAGGGCATTGTTATACATAATAACTCCAGTTGGTTTTTATAAATACCAAAAAACAAAAAAAGTTGAAAAATAATTTATGGGAACTTTTACTTTTAAAAAATGTATGAAAAAAATTTACCGAACAAATAAATTAAGATAAAACAAAATCCTCTGGAGAAAATGTTGACAAAGGAAGTAGGAAATAATGGTAAAAATTTCAGATCTCTAGCTCGAATGGTTTTTTAAAAAAAAGGTAGATAAGCTAACATGGCGAAAGATTGGGAGGTCTGCTCCCCTTAAACGATTTTTGTTTATAAAAGCATAAATAAGGACGCAATGCAAAAATAGTTGAATTTTGTAAACTTTTCTCGTATCGTTTACAAAGGAGTTAGTTCATAATGTATTAATCTTGAACCAATATTAATCCGGATTTACTTGTTCTTAGTGTAGTAAGAAATTTATACTTTGACAACAGCTTAAATGTTTAGAAGACTTGAGGAAAATTTGCGGTAACATTTCAGCGACATAAAAACGAAAAGATCTATTGATCAGTTTTAAGCCTTAAAATGTCAACATCATTTTCAAAAGAGTCCAGTTTCCTTCATCAAGGCAACGAAGCCATTGAGCTATTATAACAGATACTGCTTTCGCAAAGTGCATCTCGTGTTTTAAGAGGGTCCTTTAATCTCTGATTTACTATTTACTATCTCTGATAACGGGTCGTTATCATACTATTTATAGAAATCTAAATTTGGAACTTTGTGATAAGACATATTTTCAAAATTATTATAGTACCACCACAGTTAAGTGGATTTTAAAATGCAGAGGAGAATTATTACACCTAAATTACAAACCCTGGGTAGAGGGGATAAATTATAAATGTTCTTTGTGTAACTTAACGGAAGTAGAAGACGTATTCCATTTTGTAGCAAAGTGCCCAATTTTGAAAGGTGTTCGGCAGGGTTTTTTCAATAAACTTGAGTTGTCGCGAGAAGAATTTTACGATTACTTAAATGGTCGGGATTGGGACCGATTGGCGAAGTATTGTCGAGCAGCCTGGAAGTACAGGTGGGAGTTAATACAAGAGTTCAACTATTGAAATGGTTCATTTGGAAAATATTCAGGTAGGACAATGGAAACGATTGTTGATTAATGTTTTATTTGTGTTAAGTTAGGTTTCCATATCAGCCCTCTCCGTTTTTTTTTGTGTGTGAGTGTGTATTGGTATGTATGTTCTCTAGAATTAATTACTGTATAAAATTATTATAAATTAATGCAAAAAATAAAACTTGGCCAAAAGTTAAGAATTGAGCTAGATGTAAATTGATGTATGTTAGATTTTCTGTTGTCTGTAATTTATATGTGTGTTTGTGGGGGTGTGTATGTGTGTGTGGGTTGGCATGCATAGTTCGTAGATTTAATTAATATGTAAAATTATTATAAATTATTGCAAAAAAATAAACCTAGTCAAAAGTTAAGAATTGAGCTAAATGTAAATTTATGTATGTTAGATTTTCTGCTCTCTGTAATTTATATGAGTGTCTGTGACAGTGTGTATGTGGGTGTGTGTTGGCATGCATAGTTCGTAGATTTAATTACTATGTAAAATTATTATAAATTATTGCAAAAAATAAACCTAGTCAAAAGTTAAGAATTAAGATAAAGGTAAATTGATGTATGTTAGATTTTCTGCTCTCTGTAATTTATATGTGTGTCTGTGACAGTGTGTATGTGTGTGTGTGTGTTGGCATGTATAGTTCGTAGATTTAATTACTATGTGAAAATATTATAAATTACTGTAATTTTGGATGCTACCTACCTGGCCGACGGTCAAAATGACCAGTGCCATTCAATGCTTGTGTAATTGTTTGTATACTTTGGGAGATAAATATAGCATTGTTATTATTATTATTATTATTCCGCATCCCCAAAAAATCCCCGTCAGCATAGGTAGGACTAGATTAAGTCTGTTGTTTTAAGTGTTTTTTTTTAAATGATGTACTTCTGATGTGTATCTAATTAATCTGCCTGTGGTTTTTCACGGGGGTTTACCAGTATAAACTTAATTTTGGAAATTCGACCAACTCACGTCAGCGGTTCAGCTGCACGATCGAATTATAGATATTCGCCGATCACTTAAATGATTTTCCTTCCTATAACTAAAATAAAACAAGTTAATGACAATTGCAATGAAGATTTGCAAACGTACAAAAAACTGTGTTTTCTCTTATACAAAAAATAAAATAGAATTTTAAAACCTGGTTAACATAAAACTTTTAACGGATCAACCATAACTTTTGAACGGTTCCGCATAACCTAACCTCTGAATAATGACAATTTGTTTAGGCGACGCGTTTGATACAGTACATAGGGTTTACAATAATTGGACTCGCCACAAAGTACTGGAAGAAAGGCTCTGGCACGGGACCAAACTCTTGCCCAGACACTGATTGAGATCCTG
>JAGFPH010004268.1:61820-72382 GCA_018207615.1 Philaenus spumarius
GTATTCCGCATCCCCGTGCAAACTCCCAAAACAAGTTTTTGTTTTGTGGAATGAATGAGCGCGTTAGGCGAAGCTGGAAGCTTAGGTGCAAACAAATTCTACTAATATATTCCGTACACACAGGCGGCTATTCAGCACCCTCGTGAGTTGACCAATTTTCCAAATCGTTGGTTGAAACCCTAAAACATATTCCTGTAAACTTTATTTTTGGAAATTCTCTCAACTCACGTCAGCGGTTTAGCTGCGTGCTGGAATTATTTATTTAGTTCTGATATGTCGCAATGTTCCATTGGATTCCTCGTTGGTAGTACAACAAAGACAGATCTTTTGAATGTATTTCAAAGTAAAAGACTTGACTTATTATCTTTTGATTACTTTTCAGCTGTCCGCAAATTGAATACCCGCTAAGCTGCAAACAATGAGCAGACCGCATTACGTTTCACAACTCCATAGTCTGTGGCCTTACTACATGTAAATGTTGGCTTTATTGATGATAAAGCCGGAGTTACGACATTGTGGTTAACTGTAAACGTCTCTTTAAGCTTATTACAAGATTTCCCAACGTGCACTTTATGCGCAAATATCAAATTTCTGCAACAGCTTTTCCATTTTAGTCGGGTCACTTATACCGTTGTCGCTGCTACTTTGCGAAACTGTATAGTATTATTCCGTATCTTGATTCACTCGTAACGTAATATCAATATACAGGGTGAATCAGAACTTTGCGTCAATGTCTGTTAGCTCATTCTATAGCTAAAAATAAGAAAAAGGTTCATACAAACATAGCTCGAACATTTTTTTTATGAAATAATTCATATCTGGAGAAATATTTAACTGACTGAGCTCAAATTTGGCAGAAAGTAAAACCTAACAATGATCTGTTAAAAAAAAAAATAAGCGATTACATCGAATGATGCGTTTCAAAATGGCTTCTGTTTGATATTGTCAAACCTTAATCACTCAAAAACCGTACATTTTAACAAAAAAATGCCGAGTCATCTTTTTTGTAGCCCTTTTGGTTCCCTATCGTATGGTGTGACTGTCAAAAAAATCGGATGCAGGATAATAGTTAAGTTGTGTGTAATAATTGGTTTGTTCAACCCGGCATCCTATACCAACACAGTAAACACAACAATATTGTATGTACATTTGCTGTCATTATCTATAACCATTGTATTTGGATAACCTAATAGAACGCCAATCCAATGCATTATTTCAATCCACTGGAAATTCGTCGATAGTGGCGCGATCTGTGGAGGAAACGACGAAAGCGGTGTGTAACACCAATGCCTTGAATGATTTCTCCCTAGCGCTACCCCGCGGCGCGATCACGCAATGTTTTCCCGACAACCTTTTTTTCGCCACACTGCCGCCGTATGCATGCATAATCTATTTAATTATTCGTGATTTATGCTTTAACTTGACTATTATCCTTCATCCAAATTAAATTGTTTTGACCGTGAGACCATCCCGGTAGGGAATCAAAAGGACTACTAAACAGGTGTCGACATTTCTTGATTATTTAAATCAGTCGTCATTTCCGTGAAAATATCAGAATATGCGATGGTCTGTTTGCGTTGGTTTCGCCATGGGTCGCCGTCGGGGTTGGAGATCGAAGCGAGGAGAGGCGGAGCTCCTATTCGTAAATTCACCTTTAATTTTTTTACTGCTAAATTTGTAAAAGAATATTGTATTGCCCAATATTTTTAAAGCTGTTAGACGTGTATGCGCTTTTAATTTTGCATTCTTCGTCTTGGTATGCATTTAAAACTATTTAAACTTCGTAGGACTACAAAGTGCTTGTCGCGCCATTTTTACAAACATTTTCTTCGTTCAGTTCTATTGTCAAAATTAATGCTGTACGCCTACAACCTAGGAAAGCACATTTTCAAAGGACAAAATCCGCTAGTAGTTTTCGAGATCAGTCCAAACAATCGTTTCTGGTTGATGGCCTGTTTTATCCGTCAAAGCACCCCCATGATATTATTTTCATCGTCCTATTTTTTTCGTTTCTGCACCAGAAAACGTACAGTAATCGAGAGCGATGAGTTGTCGGGTAATATCCCCTAGCGAGTGAGAAACGGTCATAACGAGATAAATCGATTCCATAGTGGACATTTAATACGGTGAAAATATAATCTAATAAGTCTTGAACAATGTTGAACCCACACTGGTCGAGATAAACTAAATTAATGGCTGGATCTGTCTAACGAGATTGAATAGCTGCAAATATGTGCACGCATGTGTTTCGGCCGGTTGATGATTTGACCTTTAAATCTTTGACCAGCTGAGAGGCAGAACGAAGCGTGTGTAAGTACAGTTCCGTGTTTTAGCCTCGGAAAGTTCAGTTATTGACAAGTAAAACGTTTTACGCGCTGGTTGTATAAAGAATACTGCCCGAGTACTGTTGTAATCCTTTTAATTTTATTTCGCGTTTCGTCTCCAGAAGACTGCGTTTGGAATTTTATTCGCTCTAACATTCGGGGAAGATTCGAAACAAACTGCTTTGAAATGGTAAAAAGGTGTAAAATTTAAACATTTCTTCTCTTCTACAGTAGTGAATGGAAAAGGAACGCTTTTTACAGGCTCCGGGGTAATTGAAAAAGTATTTAAGGCCTCCTTATTCTAATTTAATAGTCCAGTCAACGAAGGGGGTGTAGAGGACATGGGGGGAGGGGGCATTTGACTTTGGAAATTTGTTGGAGGTTCTTAGAAGGTAAACATACTAAAAGTCCCCGTCCGCTTCAGAGGTCCTTTTTTTCGGAGTTTCGGTTATATCTCGAAAACGTTAATTCGTACAGAAAATGTGATCAATTAAAAATTAAAGCTGCCAATATTTCCTTCAAGAATGTTTCTGTAAATTTGTATCGCATCTGTTATAGTTTTCGAGATATCCGCCATCAAAAATTGACAATTTCTGGAAAATTGATTATCGCCTCGCGTTTTTCGTCGAATTTGACTTTTTAACTATTCATCTTTTTTACAGAAGTGTCGACCGAAAGGATGTAGTAATCAATTGTATTTACTTCAAAAGTATATCTACTTTTACTAATTTATCTTCATCAGGTCAAAAGTTACGACAATTTGAAATTGTCTTTTAAATTTCTTGATTTTCGGTACTAAACTGTAATTTGGTTATTTCCGTTATTCATATACGAGCTAGTATATTGTTTATTGATACTTAAGCGTTTGCATTATCTATATATATAAAATTCAATGTATGTTTGTACGTTTGTCTGTATGTTTATCCTTTATGCGTTAACAAACCGTCCATCCGATTGCTTTGAAATTTTGAATAGTAACACAGGTTAACCCTGGGAAGGTTTTAGGCCATTTACCAAAGTCCTAGGACACTAGGGCTACGCAGCTGATTAAAACAGCTGATTTTGATCAAAAACTGATTTGGATCAAAAACTTAATATAATTTTAGGTTAGGTAAATCAAGCAATGAGCAGAATCCCATTATAATTTACATCGGCCCTCAGGGATACGAATTACAGTCTTTCAAAGTATCGAATTAAGCAATAGCGAAACATTGCCGGGTCAGCTAGTATACTATATAGTAAGTGTACATTATCAAGTATTATATTGTTTTATACTATTTAAAAACAATAGACTTTATTTGGCCTACCTAACTGATAACTCGGTGAATGTGTACGATTGTAACGATTATAAAACTGAAGGCCTATCTTTTAAAATTTACTATTTATATACATTATTATATAACTAAATAATATAAACATATTATCTTTTAATTGCTTTTTATTTCATATTGATACATCAAATGATTTAGAAGTTATTAATATTATAATGAAGAAATTAATCGAATATGTTATGAGAATCATACGAATGTTTCCGAAGTTAAACGAATCTATATCTCTTCTTTAAATTTGTATAAATACATTTATTGATAATAAAAGGTTCTATTTTGTAGCCTACATTAGTTTTCATATTAAAGAAAAGAACTTCACAAGATTTATACAAATTATGGATTGAAGTTGCAAACATAACCACGAAGTATAACACTTGGTTTTGTTTAAGTATGGTATATTACAGTAGGTCTACAGATGATGGGTTAAATCAGCGTTATATTATACTGGTACTCACATACGTACGGACGTACACTAGCTTTTATAGGAGTTTATAAAATATAAGCTTTCTTCAGGCGTATTATTACGGTATTTAGATTGTTTATTATTTTATATTTCTCCCTAAATCCACTTAAAGGCATACAGTTATTTGTCAAAATCACAGTATTAAACACCTTTCCCTGTGTAATTTTAATGGTTTATGACCAACAATCGTGATTTTTTAAATAGTTAACAGTATGCTTATAAGTTGCCATTTAAATATCCCCTAAATTGGAATGGGCTTTCCATTGAAATATATACAATTTATTTCTATAGGCCTATATCATCTTACATTCAATAGTTTTTACAAGTATTGTTAATTTTTAGTAAACTATTCAATGTAGTTATGGAGTACATTAAAACTAGAATACATATTTCAATATCGAAATAGCCTACACTACAACGTTCATTGATCACTGCGGATTAGATTAAGCCACTTAAACATTTCAAAGTACTACACGTGAATCCATAGCAACATACCTGGTTGCATACATTATTCATAACCGACTGGAGTCTGTAGTCGGAAAGTAATTAAAAGCAAGCATGTTGAAGAAGACAATGCGTCGTCGAAACCAGATAATGGCATTTATGCTCGCAATGAATAACAAAAGCTGTATGCGCTCATTTAAACGGCGGAGATGTATTGTTCTTGGAATAAAGAAATTGGGATAATAATTGTGAAAACCGTAAAACCAAAGTCGTAAACTGTATTCAGAGTTAGGCAAGGTTGTTTATATGCAGTGCAGATGTCGATCAGAAGTCGTTAAATTTTACATTTAAAGTTCTGATGTACCGATGCCGTAGTAGATATATTGTTTTTATATATATAGATACTAGGGGCTCTGCCCCCGCGGTACGTATGGTGATGCTAATGCAAACCACAAAATCACAAATTTTGTTCGTAATTTCTACATTTATTCAATTTTGTAATAGTTATTTTTACGGAAATGATGATTGATTAGGTAGGACACAGGCACTTGGATTTAAGTTTGGAGGGGATTGCTGTAATCTGTACATAATGTGAGACATAGATCGAAATAGGTACGCAATATCCCCAACATTTGTCCACATATGACGAATTTTGACTATAATTTTTCAATTTTTTTAACATGAATTTTAAATATTTTCTGAATAAAAAGTAATCTTAAATATTTTCTAGAAAGTCCTCTACTGTATATGTTAATGTAAGTTTCGTCAAAATCGGTTCAGCCATTCCGGAGATTAGCCCGGCCAAACAGACAGACAAGAAAACCTGTTTAGGTTTTGGTCAATAACCATATGAGCTTAGAAAGAAGGTTATATTTTTAAATCACAGACACTTCAATTTTATTTATAGGTAATAAATATGAATGTGTTTACGGTTGTAATTACCTGGTCTTATACTGGGCTTTCTGAAATAACCTGATCGGTAATAAATTGCATATTCGTAGAGGCATTGTATTTGGATAACCTAATAGAACTCCGATCTAATGCAATATTTCAAACCACTTTAAATTCGACGATAGTGGCGCGATCTATGGGGGAAACGACGGAAGCGGTGTGTAGCACCAATGCCTTGAATGATTTCTCCCTAACGCTACCTCGCGGCGCGATCATGCAATATTTTCCCGGCAACCTTATTTTCACCACACAGCCGCCATATGCATGCATGATCTATTTTATTATTCATAATCTATGGTAGAGGGCACCAGTTATGCCCCACCCCAAATACATATATTCTATACAGACCTAAACACAAATCTTTAAGCACGTTTCAAAACTGGCGACCTGTAAAAGTAAATGAGAGCCACTACTCAATCTCCCCGGTTTTTTTTTTTTTTTTTTTTTTTTTTTTTTTTTTTTTTTTTTTTTTTTGTTACGAGAGCTTTGACATTTTCAAGAATACCTTAACAGCATGACGTGTTTAAATGCTGTAAAATAAATTTTCCATAAGTAAGTAATCCTACTGCAAATGACTTCGAATATTCCAGTATATGTGCGTCGGCAGATTTTGTAGCCGTGTCAAATGTTATTGTGCTGCTCTTTAGATCCTTTCCCGAGCAAATCGTTTTTGGCGCACAGCCCTAAAGTTTACTTGCGAATAATGAAAAGTATTTTCAAGAACTTTCTTGATACGCGTATTCACGATTTCCGTAATCGGCTGTAATTATTAGTTTTCGTTGACGAATGGCCGCTGTAAATGTGTTGGCACTGTTGTTATTGGCGAGAAAAAAATGTGCTCTATAATCTGTAGCAAAGTCTTTCATTATTGGTTATTAAAATAACTAAAATTATTAAACTTTTACGAAACCGCTTTTACTATTTAGGCATTAGAGGTGTATTTGAAATTTGCAAAACGCTTTTAAGCACTACAGGGGGAACTAAACTCCAGAGTCCACCGGATGTATTCAGTTTCCAATCGGGGGATTATGAGTTAATGATAACCGGAAGTAGCTGTGAGTTAAGCTCTATTCGTTGCATGCTGGGTAGGGAATTACTGGACGCCTGGGGGACGGTTGGAGGGGGTGCATTTGTGTTTGTTTTTTTGCTGTAGCTGGGTTAGTTTAGTTTCTTCGAATTAAAATTATTAATTACACGATGTTTGTACCTTCAACCGTTCTTATGCATGAGTTCCATTAGGTAACGTTATTAACCACAGAATTGGGATTAATGTGAGTACATTTTTTATGGAATGGCGCTGATGCGATGTATTGGCAAATAATAATACAGTTTAACTGACTAGCGAACCGTTTTCAAATGTTAATCCACTACAGTTTGGAAACCATGGAAGTAGTCTTGGGACCGACGACAGAAGTGAAAATTGTCCTGAATCGTTGGTTATATTGATTTAATCTGAACTGTGATCGTTATCTTTATCTTGTCCCATTTAAAATTTAAGTCGAAAAATTGTATAAACATAATTGTCTACAGTCAAGTAATAATTAGAAAAACGTATTTTAGGTTAGGCCTAATCTGAACCAACACGCGGATCCTTAATGCATTTACCTTCATTACCATAGCAACGAAGTTAGCAAATTTAGGCATTTGAAAAGAAATGAGAAAGCACTATGCCCATTTTAGAAGTAACACCAATTATAATAACACAACACTTACAAAAATTAGGAAGTGCAATGTTAGTTTCAGAGGTAAACCATTTTAACGCAACTTACTTACAAAATGATGAAGCACAAGTCCATTTCGTCGGTAGCTTGTAACTAAAACCATACAGCTATTGAGTAAGACTGAATTTACCGCTGAATATTTGATTTTGACGATTTCTTTTTCGATCAGCTGCAAAAACCAATGAAGAAGAAGAAATCATTGACGAAATCTAAAACTCACTTTAAGCGTATCCACGTATATTTTGCCTCACCCAAAAAGTGCTAGGTCCGCCTAAAGAAGTTTTCACTTCAAAAATCGTTTACAATCTCTTTATATTTGCAAAGTAACCTTTATGGATGGAGTATGATAGTTTAGTTTGAAAATGTATATCTCTGAATGTTCCTTTTAATTTAAAAATAAACAATTAAATATACCGTTTTAAACTAAACCCCGGTTTTTTTACTATGAACTATATATAGAGCAATTATAGACATAAATGAGTGTGCACATTACCCATTTTTCTTCTCTATTTTAGTTTTATATACAAAGAAATATTTACCTGTAATCAAATTGCCTACTTAACGCCTTAATCTCAACACTCGTCCACCATATACCACCGCCATTTTTTCGTATTATCAGAAGTCGATTATTGTACTGAAGAACTGTTCACTTCTACTACATTCACGTAGGAGATCGATTGTCACGACTCTTTTTTTCGTGTTTTAACTCGAGAGTATTTATAAAAATGACGCTGTAAGAACACATAAAGTAAAATAAACACGGTCATGAGCCCAGTTGCGTGTTCTGACGGGTATGTTTAATTCATACTTTCCTGTGTAAATGGACATTTTTACGAGTGTAACGTTTTTTTATTTTATTCCGCCACAAGTGCTGTCAAAGTGATGTTTAAGAAGAGAAAATGTTAATCGCGTAGAATAAACGTGGGATTGCGTGCTAAAACCCAACAGTTAACGAGTGGCCATGAAGTCGGTTTTGTGCAAGTCGGGGGAAATGATGAATTTAGTGCTTTTTTGTTGATTCAGCGCCTAAACTGATTAGCAGAGTGGTGTCGTTTGGTCGATGAAACTGTAATTTGATGCCATTGTTCTCTTGTGTTGGACAAGGGTTATTTAGAAATGTACATAACTCAGGCTTCCTCTTCTCTAAATGTAAAGATGGTTTCAAAGATAAAATACTACCACAACTTGAAAAAGAGAGTCTTTTTATGTTAAAAATTTTCCAATTATTGCTATGAATTCATTATTTTCAAATAAAATGTTAGTTAATCAACAACTATTCTCAGTTAGTTAGCTTCCAATTATGTTTATATTTCAATGAATTATTGTTCGCTTATTTGGCTCTTAAACTTGTTTACCCATGAACTCCTAAACCAGTTCATATCAGTAGATCTAATTCAAATTTAACTGTAATAAAAAAATCTAGTAAAGGTTTATAAAGCTTTAAATGTGTTTGAATAGACCGAAACACATTCAGTTTTATATGTTTTATTATCTGCACAAAACATTTACAGGAAGAAACTGACACCATGTAGGGCGTTTCTGATTTTTTTTTTAGGAACGAAGCTCCTTAACGCGGGTTGCGGTAGGATTTAACAAATAGAAAATGTAATGCGTAACGAAAAAAGTATTAATTGGTAGCTAAGGCAATTACAAATAGAAAATACGCGTAACGAAAAAGCGTTATCAAATTTTTTGCTACGGCAGTGAATGTGAATACATTCAAGAAACATGTGTTTTGGTTCATCAATTTAAATTAAGAGACGATCGGTTCCGTCCGGCGTTGTTCAGATACTATCGTCAAGCGTTGAAATACATTCAATAAACATAAAATGTTAGTTCATCAGTCTAAGCCTAACCTAAAATTATTGTGTGTATATTTAATTTATTTTACTTGTCTTAACGGCAACGTACATACAATAATTTTAGGTTAGGCCTAGAAAGTAATTTTAAGTCTAGGCCTAACCTAAAATTATTGTATACGTATATTGCCGTTAAGATAGGTAAAATAAATTAAACATACACACAATCATTTTAGGTTAGGCCTAGGAGACTGATGAACCAATATTTTATGTTAATTGAATGTATTTACAATGTATGGACATTTAACTTAGCTTTGATGTTATAATAAATTCTACACCTTTGTTATAATAACATTAAACGTATGGAAACGGTAAATATTTGTATAAAAAACAAACTAATAATAAACGGCAATTGAAAGATTAAAATTATGTGTGTATGTTTCCGTTAAGGCGTGATGAAACTTCGTTCCTGACGGGGGTCCCACGACCGCACACATTCACTTTTTTTTTATGGCTGCCATTTAACAGCTCAACGCTTAGTTACTTAGAAACTATTCGTTTTACTAGAGACAGAATATCAAAGCTCGTCAATAGTCAAAACATATTTCTGAGTTGCCCGGAGCGCTCCAAGTGGCAGAGCTGTACACTACTAGATTTGAGTGTGTGCGTTTCATTCTTCCGCTAGCAAATATAGGGGAGCTTCGTAAACGCGGAAACTAGAGGGCTACAGACGTAACATTTGCTGTAAACGTACTGAAATGCGGATGCGTAACAATGTATACGAGTATGTATTGTTAAACGTATATAATTGAATCTGCCTTTGCTTAAGGTCATACCTGGGATACCTGGAAACGTCCGGAATGTCTAATCAAATTGTGTTGGACACTGGGACATTTTTGAATCCTAGACTACTACATTCTCTACGTACTTGGTAATCCTGTGGTTGCCCGTAGCTTGTATTATTGAACACGCTAATTAGCTAATAAATCCATATTGGTAATCAGTTATAATTACATAACTGTTTCTGGTTTAAACGCAAAATCCATTTTCCGTCCGACATAATCAACTCAGTTGCGATGCAAAACAATTTCAATGGAACGCTAATTCGACCGCAGTTGTTTATTTAATTTTACATTTGAATGGAATTAATTTGTTTCTATTGATAGGACCTGCGTTTTACGTCATACGGTAGAAATGCTAGTCTTTCGCCTGTACAGTAACCTACCTACCAGTATACAAGCTCATTCTATAGCTAAAAATAACAAACAAGTTCGTTTAAACATAGGCCCGAAAACGCTTCGTTTTCCAGATATCCGCCATTTTGTTTCTACAAAATAATTCATATCTAGAGAAATGTTTGACTGACCGAGTTCCAACTTGGCATGAGGTTTAACCTAACAATGGTCTGTCACAGGAAAAATAAGCGATTATATCCAATCATGCGTTTCAAAATGGCGGCTGTTTGAAAATTACAAACCTAAGTTACTCAAAAACCGTACGTTTTAACAAAAAATGTCGGGTCGCCGGAATAC
>JAGFPH010004268.1:79844-100767 GCA_018207615.1 Philaenus spumarius
GTACGAAGGCACGGTTTCATAATTATGAAACGCGATGAAACCTTTTTTTAGAATAAATAAAACTAGGTCGTTCATGTATAAGCGACGAAGCGGTGTGTTGTTTGTTAACGCTTCTTGTAACCGAATGTAAGAAATACTGGTTTATTGTAATCAATTTGTTACGTTGTTGGTAACAATACAGCCGTGCAAATAGAGATTGCAAAATACGCTCTGGAACTGAGATATACTCAATGTTTATAGAAGAATCGAGTACGATTTTCCCTTTAACACGGCGTGACCTGACGGTGCGCGTCGAATGCGCGTGGAAGTAGAGCGACCAGTTCCGCGTTCTTGCGGACGGGTTAAGATGGCCGACTGTATCGGGTTAATGTAACCTAGAATGTGTCCTAGCAGCTTGCAAGGTGGATGGGACATTGTTGCAAAGCTCAACTGTCTAATTTTGTAACATTTTATTCTTTATCGGAGGAACTATAATTTGGAATGATTTATCGTGATCGTAATTGCGTAAATCGAGGTATTTACTTTTTATAAGCACCTGTTTTCGTAGTATTAAAATTTTGTTCATAGTTGCCCTTTCCACACTGCTGATATACTTGTAGTCAATCTCCTTCTCTTAAGAACAATGTGATTAGTCGTCTGGACTTTTTAAGTCTGTATAATAAAAATGAATTGCTGTTCCTTTTGTAAGCGCATCGCTTAAGAACGACTGGACCGATTTGGCTATTTTTTGTTTTAAAATGTTCGTAACAGTCCGAACTAGGTTTGTATATAAAGAAAATTTTGAAAAGTTTCCCAAAAAAAGTTTCAAATTTGGAAAATTGAAAAATTTGTTTGTATAAAAAGCGTAGCAACACGTTATGTTTGTTTACATTCATTACCATAGCAACTTTACTCAGCATTTGTAATCAGTTTATTATTCTTCAAAACCAACAGCTTTTTTAGGTCAGATTGACCAACTTAAAGCAAACAAAAATCAACTAATGCTTACTATATTTTAATTTAATTCAAACATGGGCTGTTACGTAATATATATATAACTGCTGTGTTGGATCAAAAACTGAACATCATTTTAGGTTAGGCCTACAATGAACCAAAACACGTTAATTAACACCAATTTAGAATCAGGGTTTTTACAATTCTTCACAACTATCGGTTTTTTTAGATTAGTTAAAAGCAAACAAAATGTTTACTGTATAATCTATAAAGGTTTACAAACTATAAATCTAAATTTGTGTTGTATATTTTTAAGTGGCATAAAACCATGTTGCAATTCGATTACTTAAGGGTCGGCTCTAGCTGTCGGCCATGTTGGCTGACACTCCATAACACCAATGTTAAATTAAAATCCAAATTTTTCCTTTATTTTTGATCGGAAAATTATAAACGATATGTAATTTTAAAGCTATGGTCAATATGCATGCAAATGGCTTTTTAAAACTAAGAAAAATATTTTGTTTAATATTTATTAACAATTTAAAACATTGATTTTTAATATTTTTTTATGAGATCACTATTAATTATAGCGAAAACCTACCAAGCCATTCGCATGAAGAATTTCGTCTCCAAGAGTTTGGTATTTTTTTTAAAACGCTATTTGAACAATTGCGGGTTTTAAATGGATTTAGGCTGAGCAATGTCCGTGTAACCTACCGCCGCTATAGGGTGATTTTAAATATTTTTTACGTTGTAACTATTAATTATAGCGAAAAATTACCAAGCCATTCGGATGAAGAATTTTGTCCCCAAGAGTTTGGTATTTAAAAAAACGCTATTTGAATAATTGCGGGTTTTAAATGGATTTAGGATGACCAATGTCCGCATAACCTACCGCCGCTATAGGGAGTCGAAGGTTGCTTTCTGTTTTACTAGAGCCGACCCTTAAGTTTCGAAGTCGGGTACGTTGCCCCTTAGCTACAGTGTTACAAAACTGTTATTGTCGACGTTTTGAAAATGGTTGAAATTCGTCCGTGTAATTTCCATGTACAGTGAATCCTAATGGTTTTAAGAAATATTTGTTTTATCGCCGCTTGTCTTCCTGAACTAGCTCAGATATGAAATTTGTGTTTTAATTGGAGAAGTGTTAGCGATAGCACAACGTCTGCTTTGAAGATGATTACATTTTCAATATTGAAAGTGGGGAAAACGGTTAAGTGTGACTATTTTATCTTTGCACTTTGGTGATAACGTTTACGAGTACTTTGTTTTGATTAGTTTTATCTGAGGTAAAGGAAAATGGTCTCGTTATTACGGCAATTTTCAGAAGAGTGGAAACCAATTAAGGTATCATTTGATTGTTTTGTTGTAGGCAATTTTTTTTAAAGAAATTATTCCTTTGTCAAGCCTTCAGATTATTCTGATCTTCTAATAATAATAAGAAACTTCGCGAGTTTGTCTGTTGTGAGCGAAGCGAAGTCGTCCATAATCCGAGGGCACTAAGTCGAGATGAAAAGCGCAGTCTATGATCATAGGCCGCAAAGCGAGATTTTACGCTGTAGTAAAATCAAATTGTACAGATGGAAATATATGTGATGAAGCGGCTGGCTGTATGCGCAGAAGCAGGGACGGCCAATGCGCATGCGCTAACAGCGTATAGGTCAGTGTAACGAGTCAGTCGGTGACAGAGGTTCGTCTCGTTGTCTAGTACACTACCTTTCCTAAAAACATTGTAGTGTTGACGCCCCGTGTTTATTTATGTGATAAGGAAACAATTACTTATTTTTTACTCTGTTTGTGGTGTACTAACAAAAATGGATGTGCATCCGAGATGTTCTTCTAGTAGGAAATCAGTGATACAGTAAGCCATGCGCCGCGCCTCCCGTAAAAAACAGACTGTGTAGTAGAGTACTGGCAGCACAGTCACACCCCCACCCCGACACACACAATCGCCTGCCTGCGCGACCCGCTTCTTCATATATTTTTCCATCTGTACTAATATATTTCATACACGTAGGCAACTATACAGCGCCTTCGGGAGTAGACCAATTTCCCAAATGGTTGGTTGAAAACATAAACTAAATAAACTTAATTTTTGAAATTCGATCAACTCACGTCAGCAGTTCAGCTGCGTTGTGGAATCATTTTTTTATTCTCCGTTTTACAGCTACTGGCGCGAATGCTGGTAAACCGCTACTAACCTGACTAAAAACATTGTACCCGGTACATCTCCGTTCAACAAGTTCACTGCTAAGGACGCACGTATGTGAGCTTGACACTGAACACTATGAAAAGCGGCCGACGCACAATGCATTGCGTGATTCGCACTCCAACCCCCGTATTGGGTGTATTTTCAATTCACATGCATTGCGTGCTTCGCACGCCAACCTCCGTATTGGGGGTATTTTCAATACTCGGTGCATTGCGTGCTTCGCACGCCAACCGCCCGTATTGAAAAAAAATTTAATGCGCAGAGCATTGCGTGCTTCGCACGCCAATTTTATGCCTATGTGCTATGGAAGCAGATATTAGTGATTATTACGTAGAAAGGTTCAAAAATAAAATAATTTCTACTCATTTAGGCTATAAATATAAAAAATAAAAGGTCAGCTTCTAGCATAGGAAATACGAAATTTGCGTAGCACTGAACGTGTTAAGGGTGAAAAGTAAACATCCACTAGTTCGTTTGAAGGATGAGTCACATTAGAAAGCGGTGTGGGAAAATGTTTTTTTTTCTTCTCCACTTACGCTCTTTCCCCACACCCCCGCCCATCGCGCCAGGGCGAGTCCAAGTTCCAGGATTCACACCAATACCTGTATTCCATACTTTTATCGCTATTTTTGTTGGTTTCGATTCGACCAAACAAAGTCCTATGTTTTGAACCTGTTTTTAAATTTTGACCTTTAAATCATTAAAGCGTCATAGAATTAAGTTTTGTTCAGTAGACAATGTCCTAATATTCGTCTTTCAATTCAACGTACGTAAGTAAATAACATCCGAGAATCAAAGTTGGTCGTGTTGATCTTTAACTCGAATCTCTTTCCTCTTCATTCTGTCTTTATCTTTCGCTCTCCCCCGCCTTTAAATTGGACTCGGAATAAGTTGAAGCCCCGTCTCTGTTAATTAAAGTTCGGGAAATAGGCAACATTGTGTTCACTGTCGCGTTGCGATCTGTTTGTCATTCCTCTCGACGTTTTCACATTCAACTTGAATTCTGTTTGTGTATTGTTTATCGAGTCTGGCGTTTAGAAGCTTGACACTTTCACAATAACACGCTCTGGACTGTACAGCGAAAACTATGTTAGCTAGAGACATACAACTTTCATGGTACCTTCAGTCTTCAAAACCACTAAGATAGAATTTTGCAAAATGTTGAATTTAGGGGTTGAAAATGGTCGAAATACGTGTTTTTACTCGCAGCCCTATAACAGACTAGCTGGCCCGACCCGGCTTTGCACGGATAGACAAATAAAAGTTAAATGTATATTAACAAAAAATATATTATATCAATAAATATATTACACTATGTATTTCTTATGAGCATTTTTAGTAACTTTGGCCCCCCCCCCAAACCTCCCCTAAAATGTCGATTTTTTTAAAAACTCTTCCCTAGAAGAAGCTACATAATAAATTTCATTCCAATCCGTTCGGTGTTTCATTTTAGTAAATTTTGACCCCTCTAGAATTTTGAATTTTTTAAAACCCTTTCTTAGCTAGTACCTAGGGCCCTAGAGGAAGCTACATACCAAATGTCATTCTAATCCGTTCGATGGTTTTTTGTAGTAACTTTGACCCCCCCAAACCTCCCCTAAAATTTCGAATTTTTTAAAACCCTTTCTTAGCGAGCATCTATGGCTCTAGAGGAAGCTACATACCAAATTTCATTCCAATCCGTTCGGGAGGTTTTGATAAGTCGTGATTTAGTAACTTTGGCCCCCCAAACCTCCCCTAAAGTTTCGAATTTTCGGAAACCCTTTCTTAGTGCGCGTCTAGGGCCTATAAAGAGTATTAGTACCAAATTTCATGTTTGTACGCCTCGTGGTTTTGGAGAAACTGTGATGAGTCAATGAGTCAATGGTATTTGGCTTTTATAATTATAGAGATAAAATATCTGATATTTGGCTCAAACAAATCAATGTGCTATGCTGAACCAACACACGTTCGTGGAATGCATTTACATTCATTTCCATAGCAACCAACTTGGAAAATTTAGAATCGGTTAATTATATTTCACAATAAACAGTTTGTTTAGGTATTTTAAGAAAAAAGAAAAATCAATGGAAAAGGCTTACTGTATTATAATTAAAACATCTGTTGTTACATATTACAAATAAAACAGCCGATTTCAATCATAAGTTTAACACAATTTTATATTCGGCCTACACTGAACCAATACACGTTTCTTGGAAGCGTTTAGATTTATTGCCACAGCAACCAAATTGGCAAATTTAGAATCGGATAGTTATTCTTCACAACCAACATTTCTTTTAAGTTTGGTAATAGCAGCTGTTGGTGACCGAAGCGAGCAGGTTTTATTATGAATGAAATTTTAAAATCCGCGAGATGGAGAATGTTAGGTACAGATAGCGTCAATTAGGATGAGCGCGAAGAGGGGGTGTGCAAGTCTCCTACGCCGGCTCCCACCACATTTCCCCTCTCGCGGCGGAGTACAGTCAGAGCCGCCTGCCCTACCTAATTCATGTCTGCTATGTAGTCGTGTTGATTGTATATCAACAATTTTTGGTGGTGACCGTACTGAAGACTCACAGTCGAGTAGGAGAGGGTGAGACGTTACAGCGCATGCTCAAGTGACGCTTCAAGCTACTTGGCACTATCTGTAATAAGCAAACACAAACAACGAAAAGTACTATATCATTATCACTATTAACATTATGCTAACTTTATTCGTTTATGACTCTCTTCAATATAAAAATCTCTGACCTGATCAATCATCATCCCCGTAAAAATATTAGAGTATACAATAATCTGTTTTCATTTTCATCGTGTGAGTCGTCGCGGGGATTGGTGATCTAATCGAGCAGGCAGCGATACCCTCTAATGTTTCTATAGGCTGCAATTCCTTATTTGATCTCATATATTGTCTGTTACTAGGTCTATACTAATATTATAAAGAGGTAAACGTGTGTGCACACACGGAATATATTTTATGTGTTATTGTGCCCGTTTAAATGTGTTTTTGTTGTTTTGTATATGTATTTTTTTTTGTTTTTTGGGGGGGTTTAACGTCCTGCTGTTTTGCACTTAAGGCTAATGAAGACGGGTATTTATTTATGAAGGTCGTATTTATATTTATTGTGCTAACGACCTCACTAGAGCGAGAATCTGATGATGGAATAGCGTTCCGAAACGCGTCATGTTCAAGTAAGTGGATTACTCTAAAAAAATAATAAAGACACATAGACGGAAAACAATCATTCTTTTTACTAATAAAAAGCTTCACTCTCCCTGAGTAATATAGGCTGTAATTAATTTTCATTGAAACATTTTTCATTTCAATATTTGTAAATTTAGTCGAAAAAAACTTAGGTAGACGTAGACTGATGAACCGACACATATTGCTTGAATGTGTCTACATTCATTACCAAAGCAACTAATTGAATAAAATAACAGATAAAACAGCCGTTTGCTCTAATATTTCCACACCTGATTTCAAAGTTTGAAGCAATTATTTATTAAAGTGTAGATCCGAGCCTTGCTGGTTCTTTTAACCTTTATTTACATCCGCTGTTATAAAATATACGAAATAATTTGATTTGAACATTTAACATTATTTACCATCTTAGCTTTGGGGTTATTATTAATCCTACACCTTTATTATAAAGAAAACATAACATGATTATGTGTATAGAAGGTTTCAACGGGGTTGGCGTGCGGAGCACGCAGGGGTTTTCTCTAGTATATTTATAAACGTGTTCCTACAATGGTAAAAGTTGCTAAATTCTGATATTAAGGGTTTAAATACTTAACTTTTTGGACCGCTACGAACGGGTTGAACATGAAATAAAGTCGAAACTCGCCGCGTGAAAAGAACATAATCGATAACATTGATTTACAGCGTTACACACAAGTACTTAATTATACAATTACAAGCCTGTAATAGTTCATTTCTGTTTTGCAGTATGATAGTGGCTTACGTCACTTCGGTCTAAAGAAAGTTATAACTTTTGTGCGGATGTTAAACTTTTGCCAACAAATAAGCTCTACTTTTCCCGGCCGCAGAAAGAAACTTGGAAGCCTATTAGGGCGAAGAAAGGCGTTGAATTTCAAGAAGCGTCGAGGATAGGACGGCAACAACAGTTTATTGCGAGATTAGGATCTAAACGAGTAGAGTTCGTGACGGCCGTTCCGTGGTTTCCATCAATACAGTAACGGTTACAAGCCGGGAGTGAACTAGATTCTTTTTGTAGAACTGATAGTAATACATGTAGAATTGTTGGATTTACTCGTAATTGTTGGAGCAATACTACTCGAGACAAAGTACCAATAGACGTGATTTGAGCGAAGTTTTAGTGTTTCAACCGACTATTTGGCAAGTTTGTCTGCTCGCAAAGGTGCCTCCATGTACTCAATATATAAATAGAATTTGTTTGTCAGTACAGTTCCATGTTTTAGCCCAGGAAAGTTCAGTTATTGACAAGTAAAACATTTTACTCTCCAAGATTGTACGCGCTGGTTATACCAGGTGTCTTAAAAGTCCCCCCCCCTTTAACTTTTATGTTTGTTGAAAGAAACAAATATCCTTTGGGGAACGATACTAACTTAGCCTAAAGTATCTTTTGAAGCAATCGGAAATTTTGAGTGTCCCCTAATAATGGGGGATTTTTAAATGGGAAGTATGGTCATATTGGTCATGTCATGCCTCATTTTAAAGGTTTATTTAAGACTAGGGGAGACCCCTGCGTGCTCCGCACGCCAACCCCCAATGGTACCTTCTAAAAACATATGTTACGTTTTATTTATAATAAAGGTGTAGTATTAATAATAACCTCAAAACTAAGATGGTAAATATTGTTAAATGTTCAAACCAAATTATTTCTTATATTTTATAACAGCAGTTAATAATGGTTAAAAGAACCAGCAAGGCTCAGGTTTACACTTTAAAACCCTAACCTAAAAGGTGTAAATACAAAAATAATTGAAATTTTGAAATCAGCTGTTAATGGAAATATTAAAGCAGCTATGTTATCTGTTATTTTATTCAATTGGTTGCTATGGTATTAAATGTAAATACATGTGTTAATTTATCATTCTAAACCTAACCTAAGATTTTTTTCCGACTAAATTTACAAATATATTGAAATAAAAAAAGGTTTTTACCGAAATTAATTATAGCCTATGTTACTCAGGGATAGTGTAGCTTTTATTAGTAAAACTATTTTTTCAATCGGTTCAGTAGAGCCAGAGATTACCCCCTACATACAAACAAACAAACTTTACCTCTTTATAATATTAGTATAGACTAGGAAAATGGCATAAAGAAAGTAAAAATCAGACCACCCAAAACAAAATGGCGGCCCTAAACGTGTTGTCATAAATCGACATAAAGTTACTAATATCTCGAAAAGGAAGTTTTTAGAAAAAAATTCAAGAGACAAAAAATGGTTATTTCAAAGTGTTTGACCTAATAAATTAATTTTAAATCGATTTCGAAAATTTTATTTTTTACAAAACTTTCTAAGATGTAGGAGTCGACTTAAAATTTACGAAATCGATTTGGAAGCAATATTTTAGGCCAAGCACTTTGAAATAAAAATTTTTTGTCTCTTGATATTTTTTCGAAAAACTCTTCCTTTTCGAGATATTAGCAACTTTATGTCGATTTATTTCAACACGTTTAGGGCCACCATTTTGTTTTGGGTGGTCCGATTTTAATTTTCTTTGTGTCATTTTCCTAGTCTTAAATAGACCTTTAAAATGAGGTATCACATGACCATACTTCCCATTTAAAAATTTTGAGTTGCCCCAAAAATCCCCCATTTTTAGGGGACACTCAAAATTTTCAATTGCTACAAAAGATACTTTGGGCTTAGTTAGTATCGTTCCCCAAAGGTTATTTGTTTGTTTTAACAAATACAAAAGTTTAAGGGGGAGGGTGGGACTTTTAAGACACCTGGTATAAAGAATACTGCCCGAGTCCTGTTGTAATCCTTTTAATTTTATTTCGCGTTTCATCTCCAGAAGACTGCGTTTGGAATTTTATTCGCTATAACATTCGGGGAAGATTCGAAACAAACAGCTTAAATGGTAAAATTTAAACAACGTTATAGCTCTTTTACAGTAGCGAAGGGAAGGAACACACTAAACACAATTATTATAGCCTCGGGTGTAATTCAAAATAAATTAAAGTCGTCTGTGTAAACTAAATTGTATTTTTCGATCGCGTTCCTTATTTAGATTGGTGACGCGGTTAATTCTTGTTTTTAATGGACTTAGGATAACGTTCATCGGACGTGTTACAGTAAAACTCCAATTATCCGATCCCCAACTTTCCGAATCACTGATTATCCGAATCGCTTTCAGAATAAAAAATTAAGGGTCGGCTCTAGTAAAACAGAAAGCAACCAACCTGCGACTCCAGCGTAGCGGAGGGGTAGGTTTCGCGGACATTGCTCATCCTAAATCCATTTAAAACCCGCGATTGTTCAAATAGCGGTTTTTTTTAAACACCAAACTCTTGGGGACAAAATTCTTCATCCGAATGGTTTGGTAATTTTTCGCTATAATTAATAGTTACAACGTAAAAAAATATTTAAAATCACCCTATAGCGGCGGTAGGTTACACGGACATTGCTAAGCCTTCATCCATTTAAAATCCGCAATTGTTCAAATAGCGTTTAAAAAAAATACTAAACTCTTGGTGACAAAATTCTTTATGCGAATGGCTTGGTAGTTTTTCGCTATAATTGATAGTGACAACATAAAAAAATATTAAAAATCAATGTTTTTCTTAGTTTTGAAAAAGCCATTTGTGCATGCATATTGGCTATATTTTTAAAATGACATATCGTTCATAACTATCCGATAAAAAATAAAGGAAAAATTTCGATTTTAATTTAACATTGGTGTTTGGAGTGTCAGCTAACATGGCCGATAGCTAGAGCCGACCCTTAAGACGGGAACGTAATGCGATTTGCAAAATAATGATTCTGACTACGCGCGCTATTGCGCAGACTTTTAAAATTGGCGTGCGAAGCACGCAACGTTCGGTGTATTGAAAATTCTCCCTATACGGGGGTTGGCGTGCGAAGCACGCAATGCACTGTGTGTCGGCCGCTTCTCATGGTATTCAGTGTCAAGCTCACATGTGCGTCCTTAGCAGTGAACGAGGTATACCTCATACCTCGATCTAGCCCCCTCCCAATCTTCCTAGAAAATATCATATGGGCACAGGGTGTTCCCAAATTATGTTTCCAGACTTCCACAAATTGTTCCTTTGGTCAGAACAAGAACAAAACTTCCAATAAACATAGGTCCTAAAACGCTTAGTTTCCTAGATATCCGCCATTTTGTATTTTGTACAAAATAATTCATATCTAGAGAACGGTTTGACTGATTGAGTTCAAACT
This sequence comes from Philaenus spumarius, assembly GCA_018207615.1. Taxonomy (NCBI): domain Eukaryota; kingdom Metazoa; phylum Arthropoda; class Insecta; order Hemiptera; family Aphrophoridae; genus Philaenus; species Philaenus spumarius. The sequence continues at coordinate 90,366 of JAGFPH010004268.1, forward strand.
TGGCATGAAGTTTAACCTGTCAATGATAAACCTCAAGAAAAATAAACGATTAAATCCAATCATGCGTTTTAAAATGGCGGCTGTTTGAAAATTACAAACCTAAATTACTTCAAAACCGTACATTTTAACGAAAAATGTCAAGACACCTTTTTTGTAGCCCTTTTGATTCCCTATCGGATGGTGTAACTGTCAAAACAATCGGATGAAGGATAATAGCTAAGTTAAAAGGTAATGACAACAAATGTCCATACAATATTGTAGTATTTACTGTGTTTGTATAGGATGCCGAGTTGAACAAACCAATTAGTACACATAACTTAACTGTTATCCTTCATCCGATTGTTTTGACAGTTACACCATCCGATAGGGAATCAAAAGGGCTACAAAAAAGGTGTCTTGACATTTTTCGTTAAAATGTACGGTTTTAGAGTAATTTAGGTTTGAAATTTTCAAACAGCCGCCATTTTGAAACGCATGATTGGATTCAATCGTTTATTTTTTTTTGGGTATATCATTGACAGCTTAAACTTCATGCCAAGTTTGAACTCAATCAGTCAAACCGTTCTCTAGATATGAATTATTTTGTACAAAAAACAAAATGGCGGATATCTAGGAAACTAAGCGTTTTATGACCTATGTTTATTGGAAGTTTTGTTCTTGTTTTGACCAAAGGAACAATTTGTGGTCTGGAAACATAATTTGGGAACACCCTGTATACATAAAGTTATATAAGATTTAAATACGTTTAATGACACCCAAAATCGTATTCTGAGGACCACGATCGGTGCTCATTGACTACTCCCGACCTTAGGTTTCACCATAAGAGTCACGGCAATAGCTAGTAACGACGTAATATTTTGAACGTGATCACACCTTGACGTTCCTGATGGACAAAGTCAAAATTAAGCTGCCCTTTCTAATAGAGGGAAATTTGCTGACATACAGAGGCTTTTTCTTGGATAGCTTGGAATTCCGTGTACATGGTATCTCGGAGAGACGCTGAACTGATTGCGCAATAAAGATGGATTTTATTTTATACCTCTTCTCCCCATCAACAAGGATTCATCTTTTGACTTCTTCCTGTGAGAAAGCCTTCGTCTTTTAAGCCATTAATTTTTATCTCTATATTCTGCGTTGCTTTTTTTATATTTTTCCATCTATATCGTGTCCAACACATCTTTCCCCAGTTTTTTCCATCATTTTTCATAGAATTCTTTCTTCCGTCGTGCTCCGAACGTGTTCATATCTATTTAATTACTCTGTCTATTTCAAATCGAATATGTTTTACTAATCCATGCCCTCACAAATATATAGACAAACTGGGGGAAACCCCTGCGTGCTCCGCACGCCAACTTCTTTGGAACCTTCTATACACATAATCGAGTTATGTTTTCTTTATAATAAAGGTGTAGGATTAATAATAACCCCAAAGCTAAGATGGTAAATAATGTTAGATGTTCAAATCAAATTATTTCGCATATTTTATAACAGCAGTTATAATAAAGGTTAAAAAACCAGCAAGGCTCAGGTCTACACTTTAATAAAAACCTAACCTAAAAGTTAGAAACACAAATGATTGCTACAGAGTTTGAAATCTTGTGTTAATGGAAATATAAGATCAAACGGCTGTTTTATCTGTTTTGTTCAATTAGTTGCTATGGTAATGGATGTACAGGTAAATTCATTCAAGAAATATGTGTCGGTTCATCAAGTCTACGCCTAACCTAAGAATAATTTTGTTCCGACTAAATTTACAAATATTGAAATAAAAAATGTTTTTATCAAAATGAAGCCTATGTTACTGGATAGTGGAGCTTTTTATTAAGTAAAACTATTTTTTCAATCGGTTCAGTAGTTCCAGAGGTACCCTCCTCTACGTACAAACAAATAAATTTTACCTCTTTATAATATTAGTATAGATAACTGAGAAAACTCAAAACGAAACATATAAAACCAGTAAAAACAAAACAACGTGAAATTAATTCTTACAACGAATAGCTACTGCTGATGACGGATTAACAAAATGCAATGCTGTAAACTCCCGATTATCCGCGGAATTGACTGGCGCGTATAATCCGCAAAATTGCCTATAGCGGCTAAACAATGGCCGAAGGTACTAAAAAACAACACAAAATTGTTTTAAATCGGTTTATTGTGCATTAAAAGCAAGTACGTGTTTTCATTATTGTATTTACAGGACTTTTAGTTTATTTTTTTCACAAAAAAAATCTGTCAACCGTTTCTGTTTCTTCGTGTTAAAGCACTCTTCTTCTTTATTTGAAGTTTAGCTAAAAGTTAATTACAAACTTGTTTTTTTTGTAATTTTTTATATCAAATGTTTTATCGCGAGCGCCGCGGATAATCGAGAGTTTATTGTATGTATAAAATGAGCCAGTTTTATCGACTCTTTGACCAATATGTGAACATTTTACATATATCTTTATACAATCTTGCCTTCTCAACCTCTTCGAAACAAAATTCTCGCGTGTAAATTCGATTCATCGCCTTTCAATAGTGCTTACATCGATACATTTTTGCGTACGACGAGTGAATCAGTGCAAACGGTTACGACTCGAGGAAAGGTTCTGTTGGTGGTGTGAGGTTGATAAACTCGTTACGCTAATTAGCCAGAGAAAGTTGAGTAAATAATGTGGGAGCGTTTTAATCAGTCTTACGCTCGACAATTATACCAATTAAGCGATGCGCGCGCACCTTGTAGTATGCTCACAATAGAGTTCATTTCGACGTTTTATTCGCCTCTGGTTTTACACAATTGCGCAATCAGTGGTGTTTACATTTGTGTCAAATTACATCGGTACTTATGAAACTGTCTGTGCTTTTGCTCCAGGTGGAGAAGCGCAGCGAAGTGACCGAACCTAGCCATTAAGCTGAACTGTGTTAGAAGATCTAACGGCATTATTTCGTTCAAAGTCGTAACTTTCAATATCAACGAAAGTTGTCCAGGGAGCTTTAAATTCTACTGGCATTTCTTGGAAATCTGAAGCAAAACGCTGCCTCCTTCCATGTGCCCTTCTGCGTTGAGTGAAATTTTTTAATCTACTCGTATAAATAATTTAAGTGTCTGTGATTTCAAAATACATACAAGCTTTTTTTCTAATCTCATTATTCACACATTACCAAAACCTAAACAACATTTATAAACATTTATCTGTCTGTTTTTTTTTTGTCTGGGCTAATCTCCGGAATGGGTGAACCGATTTTGACGAAACTTTCATTTAACATGTTGAAGACTTTTCAGAGAAGATTTTAGGCTACCTATTATTCCGAAAATATTTAAAATTCCTGTTAAAACATTGTGGGGGGGGGGGAATTATGATTTTGTGTGTTTATTTCGATCTACGTCTTACAATATGTACAAGACACAGCTATCCCCACCATCAAACTTTGATTCAAGTGATTCTGCCCTAATCAATCATCATTTCCGTAAAACTTTCTGTTGAAAATGTATAAAATATAGACAAAACTAGGGACTCTGCCCTTGGACACTTCGCATCCCAACCCCGCCTCGGCCTTCGGCCTCAGAGGGCTGCTTCGCTTCGCTCGCAGTTGGAAAATTTGCTAAAGAATCTCGTTAATCTTTTTCTCGTTTGTACATAAGTTTGTAAAATTATGAAACCAGGCTTAAGTATATTAACAATAATTACAAGATTAATTATAACCTCAAATACATGCTTTAGGGACGTGAGAGGCTTTCATTACGATTTTAGTCCTAGTTCTACTATCTTCTGTCAACTAAAGTTTTGAAACCAGGCCTAAATATAGTAAAACTTATTGCAGTATTAACATAACCTCAATAATAGCTATGTTTCAGAAATGAGCCAGGCCTATATTACAAAATTGACTATTCGAATTTATCCATCTTTGCTAAGTTTACCTTTTTTTTTGACAAAATAATTGTTAAATCAGGCCTAATTTATTCTAATTCCAACGTGATAAAACAGTATAAATTGGCTTGTTTGTAAACAGCTGTATTGATCGCTTTATTTACTATTTCGTTGTTATTTTGTAACCAACATGGCAACCCATAAGACCCTATGTTAAAAACTTTCAACTTTTAAATTAGATTTTCTCAAAAAATCGCGTTTTTACACGAAATACAACTATATGGGTGTACTTAAAAATCAAAACTACACCTGAATACAAAATTTCTTTGAATTCGTTAGAGCCGTTTTCGAGATACAAAGATAGATACAAGAATTGCTCTTTTAAAGTAATAGGATTAGGGGTTTTGTTGGACAAATGTTGGGGATTTTGCTTGTCTATTTCGATCTATGTGTTACACATCCAAATGCCTCAGTCCTAATCAATCATAGCCGTAAAAATATCTATTGGAAAAATTGTGAACAAAATTAGGGATTTTGTGGTTTGCGTTGGAATCACCATGTGTTATCGCAGGAGTTGGCGAGCGAAGCGAATAACTAGTGTGAAACATATTCGCTACTGTAATTATTATCTTATGTTAATGTATGGCTTATTTTAAAGAACCTCTGCATTCTTGTTCTTTTTTTTAACACGCTTATATTAGCTTCACTTGTATGTTTCTATGTTTGTAAGTAACTCTCCTTTGGACTAAAAGCCAGTGGCTTATTACTGTTAGTATATCTCTCTTACGGAAGTTCGTTCGTTGGCCGAGCGGTCTAAGGCGCGGGTCGTTGCTGACGTCAATCCCCAGACTCACCGATCGTGGGTTCTAATCCCGCCACGGCCAAATTTTTTTTTCAATAATTAATCGAACTAAAAATTAAAAAATAAATATAGTTTAAAAAAACTACAAAACACGCTTTTATAATACATCGAACTAAAAAGTGAAAAATAAATATAGTTTAAAAAACTAAAAAACACGCTTTTAGAGCATATCAAACTAAAAAGTTAAAAATAATTTTTCAAATAAGCTTAAAACAATAATAAATGATAAATACTAGCATTATTTTAAACTATATTTATTAATGTGTAATGTTCTCTATTCTTTTCTTAAATAATTTAAATCTTTATTTTTATGAGAAATTTAAATTTGGTTTATGTGTTGTGTTTATAAGGAATAATAGTCATTTACAGAAAACCGACTACTTCTGAAAACAAATTTGCAAACGGTACAATGATTATAAATCGCGATTGAAGAACGCCACGGCAATTATGACGGCTTCTGTCTCGTCCGTCGCAACTAAGGAAGACACCTTTATGACACGAGGAGAAACAATAGAAAGCAATTTAATGTTTTGACTGACACAAATGTAATTAAATGAGTCCCGACTCGCCCACACATCACGCCCGGGGGACGCAAAGCAATTTGAGTGTTTTTCTGTCCGCGCACTCGCTGAAGCCAGCAGCAGCAAATGCCATTATTCCGTTTGACTTAATTAAAACGGTTCCCAGCAATTTGTCGCAGCGTAGGTGGGTAGTATTAAAAGTTTTGAGGTGCAATTGTAACGGACCGTACGCGTTAAGTAATTAAATGTCGTTTATATCAGCGAGAAGGTTTGATGATACTGTATTTCTACAGTGTAGATTTAGAATATTGAGGAAAGGTTACGTATACATGAAGTTGTCATCGTTTAAATGACGAGAACTATTTTTGCACGTGTTATTTCGCCTACAACTTTCCGCAGCCCCTGCTCCCTTGCTCCCCAACCCATGGTAAAGCCAATGCAAACAGATTATTGCCTACTCTGATATTTACCAGTGAAAATACTCCCAATACCCCGTTGGCGTGCGAAGCACGCAATGCATTATATATTAAAAATACTCCCAATACGGTGGTTGGCGTGCGAAGCACGCAATGCATTGTGTTTTGAAAGTACTCCCAAAACGGGGGTTGGCGTGCGAATCACGCAATGCATTAAATATTGAAAATACTCTCAATACGGTGGTTGGCGTGCGAAGCACGCAATGCATTGTATATTGAAAAAACTCCCAATATGGGGGTTGGCGTGCGAAGCACGCAATGCATTGTGTATTGAAAACACTCAAAACACGAGTATTGGCGTGCGAAGCACGCAATGCATCGTGTGTTGAAGAACTCAAAACACGAGGGTTGGCGTGCGAAGCACGCAATGCATTGTGTTTTGAAAGTACTCCCAAAACGGGGGTTGGTGTGCGAAACACGCAATGCATTGTATATTGAAAATACTCTCAATACGGTGGTTGGCGTGCGAAGCACGCAATGCATTGTGTATGGAAAAAACTCCCAATATGGAGGTTGGCGTGCGAAGCACGCAATGCATTGTGTATTGAAAGTACTCCCAATACGGAAGTTGGCGTGCGAAGCACGCAATGCATTGTGTATTGAAAGTACCCCTAATACGCGGAGGTTGGCGTGCGAAGCACGCAATGCCTTGTGTATTGAAAGTACCCCTAATACGCGGAGGTTGGCGTGCGAAGCACGCAATGCATTGTGTATTGAAAGTACTCCCAAAACGGGGGTTGTCGTGCAATGCACTGTGCGTCCGCCGCTTCTCTTAGTGTTCAGTGTCAAGCTCACATGTGCGTCCTTAGCCGTGAACGTGTTGAGTCTCATACCCCGTGCGGTCTATCCCTCCCTCTAGGAAATATATGTGTGCCCATGCTTATAATACAGTAAGCCTTTTGTTTGCTTTTACCTAATCTAGAAGAAACTGTTAGTTGTGAAGAACGATTACCCGATTCCAAACTTGACAAATTGGTTGCAAATAAACGTGTTCTGGTTCATTGTAGGCCTAACCTAAAACATAACGTTAAGTTTTTGATCCAAATCAGCTGTTTTATTTCTAATATGTAATACATGTTTGGATTGAATTATAATACATTGAGCATTTTTTCGTTAATTTTTATTGTGTTCGTTAATTTAACCTAAAAAAGCTGTTGGTTGTGAAGAATGATAAACTTATTCTAAATTTGCTAAGTTGGTTGTTATGATAATGAATGTAAACTAAATTGTGTTGCTCGGCTTTAGATCCGAACAGCTGTTTATCCTGTTGTAGAGCTGGGTGTTGACTTCCGAATGTTCACTATTTTTACTCTTTACTATAAATATTTTACAAAATTCTGCCATAGTTTGTGTCTTTAACCCCCATTAGAATATACCTTTAAATTTTCGTATTTGTACCTTAGATTCTATGTCAGTCAGGTGTCAGGTCAAAAACTCTTTTATATAGAGACAAGCTGGCCCGATCCGGCTTTGCACGGATAGACAAATCAAAGTTAAAAGTATATTACCAAAAAAATATTTAATAATTATATTATACTATGTATTTCTTTTGGGGTATTTTTAGTAACTTTGACTCCCCCAAACCCCCCTAAAATTTCGAATTTTTTTTCAAACCTTTCTTAGCGAACACCTAGGGCCCTAGTGGAAGCTACATACCAAATTTCATTCCAATCCGTTTGGTGGTTTTTGAGATTTCGTGATGAGAGAGTGGTATTTGGATTATATATATAAAATTGTAGATTGTATCAATATAAAAAATTTAAAAATACCCAGCGTAATAGCAAATATTAAACTAACATTTTTCATTCTGGATGACAACAATACCCAACTTCTCTTTCTTTAAAACGGTTACAACAGTTTCTTTTTTTCCAATTTTTTGTCAACTTCAAATTGTATTTGGTAACGAGCAAGGTTGCAACTAGGTTGAATTCTTTTTCAAAATTTATAATATCAGAATCCCTGTAAATGCACAAAATGTTTAACTACCTCCACACTCATTGTAAGAAATAATGTTAGTAAAATTAGTGGTCAATGTATTTCAGGTTAGGTTGTCTAAAAGCTTTGAACAAACTCACCAAGGACAACTTTTAACGACAGCTCACTGACCCTACTACGACTGTATAAACAAGGCTTTGTGTCGGGTGCATCAAGTTTTCCATAAATAATAGATTCCGGCCGCCCCGAGCCTCGTGTCTTCTTTTGATTTATCCTCGTCATTTTCTAAAGCTTCCACTTTATACGGCACAACGATTCCTAAAGACGGACTGCAACAGTTTAAGTCGCGCCAGTCTACTGCGTCGCGAGCGATTCTTTAAAAACGCATTTGTATCCGACCGCTGTTCTGGAGGTTATTTGTAGGGCTAGTGTATTTATTCGATGCACCGATTTTATGAAATAATTGTCCGTTGTTCTTTTGTGTGTTAATACTGGTAATATCACCGAATTAATACCAAAAATTAAGCCAAAAATTTAAGGACCCGTGCACACATCCGTACTTTGCAGTAGAAGGTAAACACTGGTCTTTATTGTCGATGGTAATAATTATTATTAGCGAATTTCCATAGGAAAAATGAGCTGTTCGGTGACTCTTATGGTGAGGCCTAAGTTCGGGTGTGGCCACTGAGCACCGATCGTAGTCCCAAGAACACATTTTAAGGTCATAAAAATGTTGTGTGTGTTCGCACTCTAACGGTTGCATTTGGTCCAATTTTTTTACACACGTTTGTTTTCTTAGTTGCTCGGACGAGTTCGTTAGCAGCCAAACAAATCTAACAACCGAAACTATGTTTTTTTTTCTTTTACAGTACTTTATAGCCCGTCTGTTTGGTCCAAACTCGATCAAAACGTAAAATACCATAAAAGTACCTGGTTCAAATCCAACGAAACTAGTTTTTACGCTGCAAATTCTACAATATATTCTTATATATTTCGTACACGCAGAGGCGGCTATTCAGCGCCTTCCTGAGTAGATTAATTTCCCAAATAGTTTGTTGAAATCAGAAGAACATATCCTACGTTTAATTTTGGAAATTCGTTCAACTCACGTCAGCGGTTCAGCTGTGTGATCGAATTATTTTCTCCTTAATTTTGCAGTCGTAGAACCCAATTAGTCACCCTTTATAAGTTTTAATATGTTGTCCGTACGGTCTTGGGCTAGCGTTATACCCCATGATTCTAGCCCCCTAAAATCTTTGGGTGCCCCACCCAATCCCATGTCCAGGCAAGCGTGTGGGTAACGGGCGGCACCTCTCGGTACTGTGCCGTACTTACGGGTGTGGACCTGGAAAGAACGCAACCCGCACGGCATATTTCATTGGTTTTGCCCTGTCACTTATTTTAAATGCATTTCTAGAAACATCAGTCTGCATCTTTTCTCTTGGAAACACGGAAGTTCTATTTATTAAAAATTAGTAAGAGTGTTTAACAATAGTATTGAAGGATGTTACGAAGGTAATCCACTAGGATTTGAAAGTCGGCATTTCTGAGAAATCGGAGGGTTGATAGTTCCGCAAAACATATTAGTGACTAGTACAGCCGTGGCCAACGTCAGCAGTCTTAGCGCCTGTAAATCTCGGGTCCACGCTCGTGAGTACTACACAGTACTGATATGGGGTAAGGTAAGCACGTAAGAGCTGCCTGCCGGTCACTCGTTCTCCGGGGCTTGGGAAACCTTGCCATCAACGAGGACCTGCGGAGAATTTCTTGTACGCAGGGAATGGGACGGTATCCAGGAGAACTGAAAGCCATTGGGATTCGCGTGGTGGTCTGGTAGACCTGAAGGACATCTCCGAAGCCGTAGCTTGATTTTTCCGGCGGACCAGTAACCATTCTTTATAGTGGGGTAGACGTGTTACTACGGTCTCACGGCACAGATACTGGTACCACGGGGCTAGGGAGCCCTGCTGGAGGTTTAGGCCTTCAGTACCCTAGCAACTGAGGTTGGACTCGTGGGGGCAGTGTCACTGTAGAATTTTGTAGAATATATGATCACCCTGTGCAGCCTAGGCAAGAGTGAGTGGTGGTGAAAAGCCCACTGGGATCACATGCGCCGCACCTAACACAACTTGTGTTCTTCTCTTATACTACTACTACTGTCCGTTCGGCTCATACCAGTATTAACAATTGATATTAGACTATTTGATATAGAACTAAACGATTTTGAAAATAAAGGTTCGTCAGTGTATGAAATACAATTTTTGTTTAGCAAGTACACATAGAGAATTTGAGTTTTATACTTTGTATTTATCAAAAGTTCAACTTGGTTAGAGACGTGTGCGATTTAGTACTTACTCCACTTCCTTTTACTGGGAAACCCGACTTTCTTCCCCCAAAGTCGATCAAAACGTAAAATACCATAACATTACCAGGTTCAAAATGTTATCCTGGATGCAAACACTGTCTGCGAAGCGAAGCAATCCATAATCCGAGGCCGTAAGTTCGAGGTACACACTCGCATAGCATTTATAATGTATTCGTAAACTCAAGCAGAAACTCTTAACACATTTTAGCTTAATTTGGAAATTTTCTCAACTCCCGTCAGCGGTTCAGCTGCGTGGTTACCATTGTGTTGAATAGAAACTCCAATCGTTCAGGTAACCCAATGATCACTCTTGTTCTCTTCTTGACCTTTTCTATAGAAAAATTCGTGATTCCCAGTAATTACAATAGCCCAGTGTTCTACAGTGGAAGGTTTCTCCA
>JAGFPH010004268.1:110883-123943 GCA_018207615.1 Philaenus spumarius
GGTGTAACTGTCAAAACAATCGGATGAAGAATAATAGTTAAGTTATGTGCAATCACAATCATTGGTTTGTTCATCCCGGCATACTACACCAAAACAGTAAATACTACAATATTGTATGTACATTTGCTGACATTATCTTTAACTTGGCTATTATCCTTCATTCGATTGTTTTGAGTGCAGGGCCGAGGGCCAGTTGCCTAAAAACTTTGACGAGGGTAATTTGACAGCCAGAGGCTTGGCGGAGCGAGGGCCAGCCGGCTAGGGATCAGTGACCTGTTCTACTGTGCGGTGGGTGTGGGGGTGGAAAGGTTTTAATTATCGTTTATGTATTCCGATAACAGTATGATTATAATATTTATATAATTATAATATTTCTTCGTATTATCACTTTATATAATTAGAATAAAAAAAAAAAAAACTAGAGGACTTACCTAAACTGTTTAGTCACAGTATTTTGCCGATAACAGTACGATTATAATATTTGTATAATTATAATATTTCGTCGTATTATCACTTTATATAATTAGAATAATAAAAAAATAAAAAAAACTAGAGGACTTAACCTAAACTGTTTAGTCACAGTATTTTGCCGATAACAGTATGATTATAATATTTGTATAATTATAATATTTCGTCGTATTATCACTTTATATAATTATAATTAAAAAAAATCTAACCTAACCTAACCTAAAACTCTTCTATAGAAATTACTTTATGCATTTAATCTTACCCCTCCCCTGAATCACTTCCGCTCTGGAGAGTCGACTGGCCCTCGGCCCTACCAGTTGACTCTCCAGAGTTGACTGGCTGTTTTGACAGTTTATGACCCCCACGGCAAAAGATCGGCTGGCCCTCGCTCCGTTTTCCGATTGTTTTGGCAGTTACACCATCCCCGATGGGGAATCAAAAATTGTGAAAAAGGTGTCTTGAATTTTTTGTCAAAATATACGGTTTTTGAGTAATTTAGGTTTGAAATTTTCAAGCAACCGCCATTATAAGCGCATGATTGGATAGAACCGATTATTTTTCTTGAGATAGAACATTGTTAGGTTAAACTGAATGCCAAGTTTGAACTCAATCAGTCAAATCGTTCTGTAGATGTAAATTAATTTGTTAAAAATACAAAATGGCGGATATCTGGAAAACAAAGCTTTTTAAGAAAAAAAATATTCTTGATGTTCTCTTTATTTGGACCCATACAACTATTTCCCGAAGTTTACTTATGGGACACCCTGTATAAACTGCTGTGGCCCTCCAAGTACCACAGTAAACGCGTTCGAACTGAACAAAAGATCTGTAACTATTTGTGTAGGATAAACGTTGATCACTGTCCGTACACAATTCCTTACGCCCTTTCGCATAAACACCGGTTACATTTGTATCAGTCATTGCACTATTCCCTGAATCAAATATTTATAACAAAACACGACTATATCAAAATATCACATCCCTGCGGGTCGTGCATGTTTGATGAGGCTCGACGGCCCGGTTCATGTTTTTTAATTAAAAATATTTTGTCCTAGAATATTTTAATCTCTCATCGATCCAATCCGATCTGTACACATACGTCGGACTCCGATGCAAAGCCTTTCAAGTGACGATGCCTTCGGATTAATTAAATTAGTTTTGTTTCAGTTGGTCATTGATTGGCAGCCCTGTACCGTGGTCGTGACAATAGCAATGACTGCGTATCAATATGGCGAACAGTTTAAACGGGTAGGATCCAGACCAGGAAAGAAAAGTGAGTTTGCGTAATCAGTCGCTAGGAGCGCTCGGGACGCGGTTTGCCGGCCGAGTGTGCGACAAGGATGGAAAGAGGAAGAGGGACAGAAAGGTCCGACTGTCATGTGACCGTAGAATCCTAGCGGCCGATGGCGCAACCACATTTTTATACCTGCTTCCCTGATCTGAATGGGCACTTTTCGTATTATTGATGTGTATATTAGAGAAGTTCTAACATGAACCGTGGCCTTGAGATGCGCAGTTGACTAGGAGTTGATTCGAATGGTGGGGGGTCAGAGAGGCTTAGTCTGTTGTCGCGCTCTGAACATAATACTTCGGCCTGGAAGTCCTTGTTCGGGTTATCAATAAATATATTGAAACGTGGTCTGTACGAGGTGTCCCATCCGCTCCAGCAGACGGCGTCCCCACTTGCCTAAATTCTTCCTTCCCGCTAGCGTATCTGAAAGATCATGCTATATGTGACGAATTATAGTCATTGACGACAGTAGTCTATTGAACGGATAAAAGGAACAACTTCTTCGAAATCTTGAGGATCCGCAGCAGCTTCGTCATATTATATTTATTCACATAAGAATACAAACACCTTTACCAAGCCATCTTTTATATCAGGTTTCATTTATACCGCTCAGTTAATACTAACACCACAATAACAGTTTGGAAAAATAATTGAAAAGGATGCGCTTTGTATTCAAACACACAAAAACTACTGAAGGGTCAATCCATTTAAAATCACCCAGGCAATGTTGCTCAACATTTTTAATTTTCCTGATTTTTTTATCATGAGTTTCCTATAGGTAGGTAGTTACAAAACAATAATTGAAAATATTTTAATAGCCACAGTTTTTTTCTGGCAGCCATTATTTTGTGTATTCTGTATGAAAGTGTAGTACAACAAATGTATCGGTAAGTTAAGCATACAAATTGTAACTTATTTATTGTTATAACTGCCCAATGTTATTTAAAAGTAGAAATATTGATCACTTATTGTATGTAATGATTTAAACATCATTCCATCAATGTCAATTGTAATAATTTCAAGCCATTGTTTGCCAACTTGGCACTGCACGAGCATGTAGAAGGGTAGCGTTTTTACAGAAATTCAGTGCTCTATTACTGTAAATGTAGCTGAGTCTCGGTGATAATTTTTTTGTGAGGTATTCCTATTTGTAAAATTTTTACTTGTTTTCATTCAGTCCCTTTATAGATATTGACCTGAGAAAATTGACGTTTAAAGGCTTTCGGCCATTTTTGGAAAGCTCTAGAAAAAAAGGAGTGCATTCTCAGGACTACAACTTATACTGCAGGTAGTTATATAAGCACTCAACACAGAAATAAAAAAATTATTAGTGAGTCTCTTTTCCTTCATAAAATTTTATGGTCTTAAAAAGTTACGATTGATAAATTGTTTCCGAGATTTTAAAGGTAGAGTTTGACTAACTCTCTTAAATGATAGAAAAATTAAAATAATGTATAAATGAAGTTCATTTCATGCTCAACACACTGGTTTTTGAATTATTCGGATATCTTTAAAAATAGCTTGGTAAAACTTTCCGCAAACCACGTTTTTATTAAAATTTGCCCGACCGCCATTTTAAAAATGGCTCCCAGAAAAAAACTGTGGCTATTACAAAATTTTCAATTAGTGTTTTGTAACTATCTACCTATAGGGAACTCATGATAAAAAAAATCAGGAAAATAAAAAATGTCAAGCAACAAATTTTATTTATATTGGGTGATTTGAAATGGAATGACCCTGAACCGATCCAGAAAAAAAAAATTAAACAATGTTTGAAACATATCATCCGAGTGGCATGTTGGTCTAGGAACTGAATTTTTCAAGTTCGCTGTAGTACACAAATTAGATACATATGGTTTAAATGATATTATGTTACGTACATTTAATGCACATGAATATTCAGGGAAAGTTTTTACTACGGACGAAGTATGCCCTACTTTCAGACCGATAATAACTAATCTAGAAGTGCTTTGTCAAACTATATTAACAGGTTGACTGCCACGAGTAAAAATATAGTAATCACTTGTGTTACAACGTAAGCCCATGAGTAGCAATATGGTAGGCTACTCAATTCGTCAAAGTTGTTACATAAAAAATATATTTTGGAGCCTACTTTTTACTTTCTCCACCCTATACATAGTATATGGAAAAAGTATTGTTTTCGTCCAAATTTTCGAATTTGAATTTTTAGTGGAACTATCTGTTTTGGTGCTCCCTGAACCCCCAAAAAATGTTTAGTGGAATTATCTGTACTGGTGCTCCCTGAACCCAAAAAAGTTTTTTTTTTAGATATCTGTCCGTGTGTCTGTAAGGATGTGTACAGAGCTGGAGACCATATCAAAGGTCCGATTTTGATGAAATTTGGTATGTAGTTCTGGAATATCTCCAGACGTATTTTTCATTTTTTCAAATTTTTGATTTTTAAGAGGTTTTACCCCCCAAAAATGACCAAAAAACTAAAAAAATCTAAATTTCTCAAAAACGGCTCGAACGATTTTGATAAAATTTGGCTTATTTGTAGCTCTTAATGTACCCTACCATATGCAAAAACCGCATCTTTCTAAAAATTCTCGTTTAGGTAGTAATAATAATAATAACTGATTTTGGGGGGTTTTTGGCTAAAAAGGGCGTTGTTTTTCGAAATTTATCAAAACCTTTTTTGTACACCTATACAGGTCTAATTGAAATGTTTGGCGCAAATTTGTTCGAAATCGATCAAATAGTTTAAATAATAATAATAATAATAATATAATATGGATGTGTGTTACATGCATCTAATATTTTCCGTGGTAACATTTTCCTACTTTTGCAATTCTAAATAACCACCTCCTACGCTACTCTTGGGAAGGTATAAAGTTTCAACTGGGAGAAAGTATGTGGCAGTTATCGGTTACCGTTTATTCTATTTTACAAATGAAACTTACAGTTATCTGTAGAAAAACGTAAAATTTGACTATTTTTAATTAACTGTAGCATGGGAATTTATTGATTTATAGGTGTTTAAGTTGGCAGCCTTATATTTGAAGCAAGCAGTCTTAGTGTTGATGATAAAGTAAAACAAGAAAACAACTTAATTGGATCAAAACCTTAAAACTTTGACAAAATCGTCTGTGCTTGACAAAATAGGTCGGCGTACTCGCTCTAAAAGAATGTATTTTTGAGAAAAATCTATCGACAAATTATTCAGCTATGTTGTTTTAACCAAACAATATCAGAAATACAAAATTTTAATTAAGAAAAAATCGCGGCCCGAGGGACAAGTAAAGTTATGCTTTAACAGCGTGGCAGTCGACCTGTTAAAGTGAGAACATTACAACTTATTTTAGATTTACGAAGACTGATATTTCCAATAAGGAAACTACGTTGCAATACTGTTATAACAAGATCGTCAATAATGAACTTGTGATTGGAAAACAATTACATTGCTTCGAACGTCTGCGAACTTTATAACGATAAACAATTTCTGATACGTTCACGTTAAAGAGTTGACGCTCAGAGCTGTCGATATGATTGGCTAAATATGATGTACGAGTTAGCTTATGCTATACATGATGTAATATGATTGATAGCTTCGTTTTAAACGTGTAGACTATTTACAAAACCTTTTCGCTGATCATTTTACGAAGGCACTGTTGAACCACTATTTAAAACGTCTTAAGGAAACTTTTAATGGATTTGAGGTAGGTATTTACATTTTTTTTAAAATCCACTCGTTTAGGAATTAACCCTTTGAGTGTCACCATTATTTCAATTTATTTTTCATCCGTTTTTTTTTAATAAACATGCCATCGGTTGGTTTAAAAAATATATATACAGGTTGTATCAGGAAGAAACGGAAAGAATTGCAGGACGTGTTCTACTGGTGAAAATAATGAAAAAAGTTCATATAAACATAGGTCCGAAAACGCTTCGTTTTCCAGATATCCGCCATTTTGTTTTTTGTACAAAATAATTCATATCTAGAGAACGGTTTTACTGATTGAGTTCAAAAAAAAAATAAACGATTAAATCCAATCATGCGTTTCAAAATGGCGGCTGTTTGAAAATTTCAAACCTAAATTATCCAAAACCGTACATTTTAACGAAAAATGTCAAGACACCTTTTTAGTAGCCCTTTTGATTCCCTATCGGATGGTGTAACTGTCAAAACAATCGGATGAAGGATAATAGCTAAGTTAAAAGGTAATGACAACAAATGTCCATACAATATTGTAGTATTTACTGTGTTTGTATAGGATGCTGAGTTGAACAAACCAATTAGTACACATAACTTAACTGTTATCCTTCATCCGATTGTTTTGACAGTTACACCATCCGATAGGGAATCAAAAGGGCTACAAAAAAGGTGTCTTGACATTTTTCGTTAAAATGTACGGTTTTAGAGTAATTTAGGTTTGAAATTTTCAAACAGCCGCCATTTTGAAACGCATGATTGGATTTAATCGTTTATTTTTCTTGAGGTATATCATTGTCAGGTTAAACTTCATACCAAGTTTGAACTCAATCAGTCAAACCGTTCTCTAGATATGAATTATTTTGTACAAAAAACAAAGTGGCGGATATCTGGAAAACGAAGCGTTTTCGGACCTATGTTTATAGGAACTTTTTTCATTATTTTCACCAGTAGAACACGTCCTGCAATTCTTTCCGTTTCTTCCTGATACACCCTGTATATACAAAGTATATACAGGATGTGAATTAAGTTTGGGACCGGTTTAATATTTCGTATATAAGGAACATTAGAAAGTAGATGTGATTGAGGAACCTACTCTATGTAAAAATACTATTTTATTAAGATATCAAAAAATTTATCCGCCATCTTGGATCCGCCATTTTGAATGTAACTTTGTTTTTTTTAAATAGGAAGGTGGTCATGTGATATATCATTTTGATGTAGAATTCCAAGAAAAAACCAACGGTGAAATTTGCACACTCCTGCCGTTAGTTTGGCACACTCCTGCCCTTAAGGGTCGACCAAGTAGAAATCGCATTAGTATTTTCATAATGAGTGTCGCTTAAGCACACACTATGACTATTCATATTATAATTGGTATTTACAGGGATAATGAAAGTAGCACGGTGCTGTATTTAACCACACGCGTCTGGATAATCGAACACGCGATAAAACCGCACTCCTAGAGTAGGAAATGAGAGCATCTATAGCCGACTAATATTATAAAGAGTTAAAATTTGTTTGTTTGTATGTAGGGGGGTAATCTTTGGAACTGCCGAACCGATTGAAAAAATAGTTTTACTAATAAAAAGCTACACTATCCTTGAGTAACATAGGCTAAATCCATTTTGATAAAATAATTTTTAGTTCAATATTTGTAAATTTAGTGGGGAAAACTTCTTAGGTTAGGCCTAGACTGATGAACCAACTCATGTATTCACATTAATTACCGTAATAACCAATTCAATAAAATAACAGATAAAACAGCTATTTGCTCTAATATTTCCATTAACAGCTGATTTCAAACTTTGAAGCAATTATTTGTATTTCTAACTTTTACGTTAGGTTTTCATTAAAGCGTAGACCTGAGCCTTGCTGGTTCTTTTTAACCTTCATTATAACTGCTGTTATAAAATATACGAAATAATTTGATTTGAACATTTGACATTATTTACCATCTTAGTAGCTTTGGGGTTATTATTAATCCTACACCTTTATTATAAAGAAAACGTAACATGAAAAAATGCTTAGGTTAGGCCTAGACTGATGAACCAACACAAATTTTTTTGAATGTATTTACATTAATTACCATAGCAACGAATTGAATAAAATAACAGATACAATAGCCGTTTGCTCTAATATTTCAATTAACAGCTGATTTCGAACTTTGAAGCAATTATTAGTATTTCTAACTTTTAGGTTAGGTTTTCATTAAAGTGTAGACCTGAGCCTTGCTGGTTCTTTTAACCTTTATTATAACTGCTGTTATAATATACGAAATAATTTGATTTGAACATTTAACATTGTTTACTGTCTTAGCTTTTGGGTTATTATTAATCCTACATCTTTATTATGAAGAAAACTTAACATTATTATGTGTATAGAAGGTTCAAACGGGTTTGGCGTGCTGAGCACGCAAGGGTTTCCCCTAGTAAATAAATAAAAGCAGACCAAAAAACCCCATTTTGTGGTAAAAGTGGGAAAATAGTAGCGAAAATAAAAATACATTTTATTTTCTATTTTACGACCGTTGACAGGTGCAATACCCTCAAAGGGCAAAAACAGGTTACCTCAGCAGGTAGCAACAAAATCGACACTAAAACCGAATCGACTCCGCTATAAGTAAAACCCTCAACACCAAACAGAGTGAAACAATAGACCCGGCTTGTATCCGACCTCAAGGTCGTTAACTCCCGGAGCCGGGGCGAAGCGAGCTTTTTTTTATCGGCGGAAAAGTGACGGGTATAAAGTGTTAACGAGGTAAACATGTGTTTACCGTAGATAAGATAACGAGAGTCGAACTGATAACGGATAATTGCTGTCCCGATGGCGTGAAAAAGCTCCGCGCGGATAGTACTGTATCGATCCGCGTGGTGCGTGTGCATAGCCTTAATGTTAACAACTTATATGGTAATTGCAGGCATCGTTGTACAAGGGTGACGTGACCTCAACTATATTGTTAGGATTACCAGACATTAAAAACAGATGATAATCGCCTGTATTTGTAGATTGATTTTTGAACGGCGACGTTTAATAATTCACGAAGTTCGTGTGTTCTACAAAAATAATATATTTCACTGATATCCCTGCATTAGTATCAACACGTCCTGGATGGACTATGATTACTCAATTAAAAGTTTACCTTGATTCGACAATTGAAGCTATAGACATCGCCTCCTTTAAAACGCGTCGAACGACAAATTTATGAAGCGATTTTTTCAACTCTTAACCAGTGGGTTTATCAAAAATATCAAAGAATAAAAAATTACGTTGTATACCTACAACAATTAGAGGCTCCTTTTAAGACTATTATATTCCGAAACCAGATTTTTAATACCCATGGAAAATAAGGAAGGTTTATAAATAAATACATCCGCATACAGGATGTCTTACGGATAGACTTTCAGAACGTGTTCTACTAGTGAAAATAAAACAGTTCCCATAAACGTAGGTTCGAAAATGCTTCTTTTCCAAATATCCGACATTTTTTTTTTTTTGCAAATTAATTCATAGCTGGAGAACGGTTTGACTGATTAAGTTCTAACTTGGCATGAAGTTTAACCTAACAATCATCTATCTTGAGATAAATAAGCGATTATATCCAATCATGCGTTTCAAAATGACGGAAAATTTCAAACCTAAATTAATCAAAAACCGAACATCTATACTTATAAAAGTCAAATACCATTGACTCATCACAGTTTCTCCAAAACCACGAGGCATACGAACATGAAATTTGGCACTAATACTCTTTATAGGTTCTAGACGCGTACTAAGAAAGGTTTTCCGAAAATTCGAAATTTTAGGGGAGGGGGGGGGGTTTGGGGGATCAAAGTTACTAAATCACGATTTATCAAAACCTACCGAACAGATTGGAATGAAATTTGATAGGCTATGTAGTTTCCTCTAGGGCCATAGATGCTCGCTAAGAAAGGGTTTAAAAAAATTCGACAATTGAGGGGGTTTGGGGGGATCAAAGTTACAAAAACACGATTTCTCTAAAACCATTCAACGGATTGGAATGAAATTTGGTATGTAGTTCCCCCTAGGTGCTCGCTAAGAAAGTTTTTCAAAAAATTCGATATTTTAGGGGAGGTTTGGGGGGGTCAAAGTTACTACAAAAAACCATCGAACGGATTGGAATGAAATTGGTATGAAGCTTCCTCTAGGGCCCTAGGTACTCGCTAAGAAAGGGTTTTAATAAATTCGAAATTTTAGGGGGGTTTGGGGGGGGGTGTCAAAGTTACTAAAAAGAAACACCGAACGGATTGGAATGAAATTTATTATGTAGCTTCCTCTAGGGCCCTAGTGCTCGCTAAGAAAGTTTTTTTTTAAAAAATCTAAATTTTAGGAGAGGTTTGGGGGGAGTAAAAGTTACTAAAAATCCCCATAAGAAATACATAGTGTAATATATTTATTGTTATAATATATGTTTTGTTAATATACATTTAACTTTGATTTGTCTATCCGTGCAAAGCCGGGTCGGGCCCGCTAGTTTTAACATAAAATATCAAGCCATCTTTTTTCTAGACCTTTTGATTAAAACGAGTAGGCCTAATCATTTTCCTGTGAGTAATAGATCTTTTCCGGAAGGTTGAATATAATTTGTCTTTTAACACGTTCACTGCTACGCAAATTTCGCATATCCTATGCCAGGAGCTGACCTTTTATTTTTTTTAAATTTACAGTCTAAATGAGTAGACATTACTTTATTTTTTATTTAAAGCGGCCGCACATGTACGTCCATAGCACATAGGTTTAAAATTGGCGTGCAAAGCTCACAATGCTCTGTGTATTGAAAATAATCCCAACACGGGGGTTGGCGTGCGAAACACGCAATGCAATGGGTATTGAAAATACTACCAAAACGGAGGTTGGCGTGCAATGCAGCTTGTATTGAAAATACTGATAATACGAGGGTTGGCGTGCGAAGCACGCAATGCATTGTGCATTGAAAATACTCCCAATACGGGGGTTGGCGTGCGAAACACGCAGTGCTTTGTTATTGAAAACACCCCCAATACGGGGGTTGGCGTGCGAAGCACGCAATGCATTGTATATTGAAAATACTCAAAACAAGAGGGTTGGCGTGCGAAGCACGCAATGCATTGTATATTGAAAATACTCCCAATACGGAGGTTGGCGTGCAAAGCACTGTGCGTCGGCCGCTTCTCGTAGTGCTCTGTGTCAAGCTCTCATGTGCGTCCTTAGCAGTGAACGTGACTATCCAAACCGAGTCTTCAAAAGTAACAACGCGCGACGCATTCGTAAATACAGTGTTGGATCTGTTATGAAGTCCCGTCATTGTCCAGTCCAGCCCCCTCCACTGCCTGTGATTGCCGACTCGACCAAACCGGATGCGGTTGTGTTATCATGTATCCGCACGCTCATTTCCGGTTTCAGCCTTTCCTGAAACGCTATCCAATGAATTCTTACGTGTAGTTCTGTATTTAATTGCTTTCAATAGCTCAACTCAATACGTCCATCGCGCAAGATAAATGAAATAAAACTAAAATCACAAGAACACTTGGACCTAAAACAAATGTTTTATTTTAATTGTTGTTTAAGTTTTTCCTAATTGGATTTAGTAGCACATTCATTAGGTATTTAATGTTTGAATATACTCGTTAAGAAGATTGATATTTGTAAGACAACCAAGTAATAGAAAAAATATCACACACTTAAGGGTCTGGTGGCTGTAGTTGCTGCCATTTTGGATTTTTAAGCCGTAAGAACAATGTTAAATCTAAAACCATTTAATTCGTTTATTTTGTATCACGAATTTTCTTGCAGTCTCCTTTTAACCACAGTCACAATAAGCATCCGTTTTACGTTTACAATTTTTCAAGTACCAAGTTTGTTTTTTTTTCTTACGCAATACAAAATGAGTGACTAAAAGTGAATCACAAGCCGGATCCGCAATTTTATAAAGAATATTCAGTTTTTTTTCCACCACGCAATGACAAAAAATAGATTTATACAATGGTTTTAAATGAGGCAATGTCAAAGCGCTTAGCTGCAAGAAACTCCACTGGTTGGATAACCGCTTATGACTCACAGATACGAAAATTTAAATTCGACACAAAATATAAGGACAAATAAAATAGGACAAAACGACAAGTAACGTTAAATGTTACCAACGACATTCAAACGATGGAGAAATGCTAACACCATATTAATGTTTTTGGCATCAACCCCCAGCTTTCTCTGAATGCAATTAGGTAGACAAAACCCCTTACTAAAACGCTTCAACTTTCCACACTCCAAAAGAAGGCGCTGGATGGAAAGAAAATTTTACTCAGTAAGGACAAAATGCTGGATCCCCATGTCGAATCAGAAACCCACGAGTTAACACGGAATGGAAAATGCGTAGACGACAAATCACCACTTCCTCCCGCCTCCCGATGGCTTGAAAATATCAAAGGCCGCGGACACTATCCTTAATTTCTCGAAGTTTATTATTTTGCACCGCTGCCCACTCTTATCTCCACTGTCTAAATAATGTTTGCTTCAAAACGGACACAAAGTCGGATGACATTACAAACTTCACGCTAGGCTGTAAGTGTGCGGCTAGGTCTGCCTTAGTATTTCCCTGTATCCCAGCATATGACACGTAAAAATCCGGGTTTACTCTAAAATATGAGAACGCTTACAGTATATTTACGTTCCTTTTTCAAATCATATAAAAAGGTACAATACAAAAATGGACAACTATTCCCCAAAATACTAAAAGTTTCGTAAACTTGATAATAATAACTTCTGTTATCGAAACAGCGAGATTAAAATAATCAGTTTCAAAAACCATCTCGCCCAACAGCTGAGCAGTGCACCTCATGGCTTACGCTGATTAAACCGTTTAATAACAAGTACACGGAAGAAGTGTAGAAGACTTTATCAACTCAACAGCTACCGAACAGGTTGGACCGAATAAGTGAATCCACAGTTCTCCAAGGACGGAGTTGGCCTGAAGCCAGACTCTACAACTCGACACCTGGCCGCAGCATTTCTATGAATGGATCAACATATGTTACCTACTAAACAATACGGATGGTTTCAATCTTGTGTCGACGTATTGACCGGATGGATGTTATTATTGTATTGTAATTCTTGGTGTCATCCTGTAACGCTCTGCTGTATTGGTGCAATAGGCCACTGTAGTAAGATGTATAAAACTTAAAAAAATCGCTTTAAAGAATTTCTTTTTAATCACAGGTCAAGAACTAAAATAATTCGATCGTACAGCTGAACCGCTGACGTGAGTTAGCGAATTTTCAAAACTAAATTTACATGTATTAGGGTTTAAACTTTAAACCAACAATCTGGGAAATTGGTCTACTCTCACGAAAAGGTACTGAATATCAGCCTCCGTGTACGAAATATATTAGTAAAGTTTGTTTACACCAAAACAACCAGCTCGCAGCAGAAAAACTCGTCCTTCCTGCCTCAGGTTATGGACAGCTTTACTTCGCTCGCACCGTACAAACTCAGCCGTCGGCATTCGTGGATTTGAACCGGGTGCTTCTATGGTATTTTAAGCTTTGATCGATTTTAGCGGAACCAAGCGAGCTGTAAGGTCGTGTAAAAAAAAAAAACAAAATGTGCAGAATAATATCCTTAATTTATATGTT
>JAGFPH010004269.1:400-14221 GCA_018207615.1 Philaenus spumarius
TACTATTTGACATGTGCGAATATTTCACAAGTTAGGAGTAGACCTACACTTACCTAATTTAATACGTTGATTTAATTGAGTTAATTACGTTTATTTATTTACGTTGGATTATAAATAAGTTTTCATATAGCATTTTAGTTTGTATACAATTTAACAGCTGTCATGCTAGTTAAACAGATTGTTAATAGATGTCACCTTTCATTAGGAACCATATAAAATATATTATAAAAGAGTTTTTAATAAATTTTTGTAACGAAAACATGAATTTTAAGCTGTTTGTCTATTTTCGTGAATAGCGGGGAACAAAAGCTTAAAATGAAGTTTGAATAATTAATTTTTATGGAGAATTAAGGAAGATATCGCTTAGCGACAATAAACACATTTGAGAAAAAATATCTGTATAAGGATTCTATGAGAAATTAAACTGTACAATTTGTTTATACTCAAATTGTTGGACAGTTGTGTTTACTGCCCTGGTCTGAAATAAGTTATTAGACATATTAATTTCCTGGTTTCCAACAAGAACCAGCTTTCCAATAATGAGCTGCATTTTGCTATACAAAAATGCCTTGAAACAGCTAAAAATGGTTAACTTATATTATTTGTAGTCAATAAATATTAAACGTAAAGGAGAAAAAACATATAATTAATAATTTTAACATTAATAATTTCTTAGCAGCAAAGAGGCAAACATGTTGTTAACTCCGTCGGCTCTTTGATAGTACAATAAATCTTTTATGGGATGACAAGTGCATAAAAGAAAGGTTTCTAGTCTAGCAATATTCAAGTGGGGTTCAGTATCGGAAACAGTTTTGACAAGTCACGTGTGCAACTTGCGTGAAAATCTCGCCGTTGGTCTCCCTCCTCATCCAGAAGCTTTAGTGTGGATTTTCTAAATTGAAAAAATGTAAATTTTGATGTTACATACCGAATACGGGCAATTTTACTAACATATGTATGCAAGCTAATATGGATCAGACATCGGAAACACAGTCTCCCCGTTTGACATTGTGTGAGTGTGCCTCGCCATTTGGTATGTCCTACAAGTATGTGTGTCCTTGTGTGTGTGTCCTTGTGGTGGTTCGGGGAGAAACGAGGAGAGGGGAAATCCAGAACTGTAAACATCAGTCTCAGCGTCTAATAATCACCCATTCATTTAGAATGGCTTAGAATGGAGAAAAAATAATCAGTGCTTTATGTACAACAAATATAGCATTTACAACCTAACTGATTTACTTAAAAGTGTACTTGAAAGATTATTTTTTAAAAAAACTTTCAGCAATGGTCCAAATTGGGCTGTCTGCTGGGTTGGCATCGTCTTTATTGTTCATAAAAGATCTGTCCAAAATGTATTCATTATAATTCTTATATGGAACAAAATACTACTTGTATCTTAACTTAAATTTAAAAAAAGCATTACTTTCAACTTGGGTACAGTCTGTGATACCATTCACGTTTTTAGCTTTATAAGCTAAATTATAATTTTAATTTCTATCAATGAAACTGTTACGCAAGAAAAAGTTGTAATACATCTTTTAAACGACTTAAAAGAACATCTACAAAATGTATTTATACAAACATTAAATATTGGATTGAGCTCTTCCTATTAAAATACCGAAAAAGACCAAACAATTTCATATATAATAATATGCCTGAAAACAATCTGTAAAGCACAAAGGTTTCTATAAATAGGTTTGTAAAAGGGTGTGCAACAAAGAGAATATAAAAGGGTAATTGGTATATTTTCCTATTTGATTGCATGCATTCTGAAATTATTGTTTTAAGATTTATATACAATATTCTGCGGTTGGAGCCGCGAATAAAAGCTAGTAATTTATACAAATATTTGTGGGTACAACTGACTGGCTTCCCAGTGCAGATTTTCAGTGACTGGCATCCCAGGCGTATACGTTTAATATATAGCGACTGGCTTAACAGTGCAAAATATTCGTGACTGGCTATCCCGGCAAAAGCGATGGGTGACTGGCTTAGCATATAAATTTTTACAAAAATAAAGTTATTATTTTTGCAATATATAAAACATATATATAATCGAAAATGCTTAATAATAATACATGAGTGAATAAAAAATATATATATGTCATATTTTCCAAATATATGTGGGTGTGCAGATGACTGCATTACCCGTGTTAATTTTCAGTGACTGGCTCTCCGGGTGTAGACGTGTATATATATATATATATATATATATATGAAGTTTAATGACACCCCAAAACGTGTTCTAGGGACCATGATCGGTGCTCATTTGCTACTCTCGACCTGGGGTCCCACCATAAGGGCCACTGCAATAGCTCATTTTTCCTATGGAGGAAATTCGCTAATAATATGTTTGCATTAGCATCACAATGGGCTGAAGCCGGTGTTTTCAAGCGAAGAGAACTTGTTCAGAAGCCCTAGTATCTAATATGTTCTGGACAAAGTGAGTTTTATATGCATGGAGCTATTTGAATAATTTGTAGGCTTCTATTATATTCAATCGATTATACTATTTAGAAAACATATTTATTTCCTAAAAAGCATTATTACACTATTTTAAATTCGTAACTTAAAGCAAGTTCATCTCAAATTTAAAGGTCTTGTACTTAAATAATACGTTATCCAGACAGACACAAGTGTTGAATATAAATACAACAAAATGTTAAAATATTTACTAGATAGGGTCTAGATAAAGTAGGAAACATATAAACCCACATGTCTTGTTATCTCATTAATAAAGCAAACGTAATCACAACGTGAAACCAGAGGCAATACATTAAAATGAGAGCTAAACTGTCCAACCAGTGAGGTGAATTATTCACAGACAGCTAAAATGCGTCCTACTAGTGCACTATGTATTATGCATAGGTTCATAATCCACGGATATCCTTTACAAATTATATATAATCCTCTTACGTATACAAATTTAAAAAATATTAGTAGATAATAGGCAATAACAGATTAATCAAGTTCATCTCGTATGTTTTTCTCATATAACTTATAGAGATGTAACAAATAATTAATGATTAAACTCTATTTAAAACTCCGGTATGTTTATAAAAAATGTCTTTTTCAAATATGTGTATAACTTATTCAAACATTATTGAACCATACAAATTAAATATGAAACTATATTTCTCAGAAGACAATTGATGATAATATATATTAATCCTACTACCTGGATCACTTGTAAATTAATAATTTGAAATTTATTACCTCCAGTGGTACTTTACCAGCTGCTATACACTGACTGCAGTTTCAGCTTCACTTGGGCTATTTTCAAAGTTCTCTCTTTCAGTCCATACTATCACATAACACAAAACACAATTACACTTTAAAATGCATGTAAAAAAAAATAATAATAATAATAATCCTTTATTTTGAAGTATAAAGGATTCTTAATTTTTTGTTTACATTCATAATTTATTGTTTATTTTCTACCAAATAGGTTCTTGAAATTTATTACAATATATAAGTAAATATTGTATGAATTGCAGTTCGAACATTAGACTGTAAAACGTAAAAATATATTTTGTAAAATTATTTGTGTAGTAATTGTATCGTACATGAGACAGTATAATCCTTTGAATTTTCAACATTATGTTATAATTTAAGACGGTCAATTTAATAAGGCTTACATGACCAAACCACTTCATAAGTGCAGATATTTACTTATACGTTAGATTTACACAATAAATATGCAGACGTAAGTTGTTTTATATAGAACTTCAAAACAGTTTGACCTAGTACTAAGTTCAATTCTATCATTAGGGCAAGCAAGCCATCAACTTAATTCTGTCGTAATTATTAGTTGTGCCAATTGTTCGCCATCGGGGAAACTTATGATAGTATTGTTAAACAAGTTGTAACCCATTGAGATTGAATTATATGGTCTTATGACAATACAAATTAAAAGCAATAGCTTACGTAGTTATTTTAGAGATGAGTCACTTCATGGTTATATTCTAGTTGGCTGTTTCCTAATTTATTGTGTTTAGGAAATTAGCAATACAAGTTAAAAACATTTAATATTCTATACTTGTACTAGCCATAAGTTCTTTTACTTCTAATGAAGTTTAGTAATTACACGAGTATGGGTCGTATCCAGTAGGTACAATTAAATTTGAACAGAAACACAACACTTTGAAGTTTTGTTCTTTCAATTAATAATATATTGAGATTTCCATTCAGATAAAACATAGACGAAATAACATTGTAATTACAAACGAGATTTATTAGAGTATAACACTTTTTGAAATGTATAGTTGATGTGGTTACCAATTACCGAGAACCAACAATTAACACAAGTGTGGCTTTATTGATGATTTAAAAATATGAAATAGAATACCACTTCTACAAAAGGCCTTTCATGTTTTTAATTAAAACGTATTATTTTGGCTTTCCTTTATATGAGTTTGATCTCAATTAAAGCGAAAAATAACTTTTACTCTTGTATTTGAAATAATCATTCATGAAAGAAATATTTTAGGCTATACGAAAGCAAATTATAATGCGTATTTATTTATTAAAAACATTAAACAAACAACAGCCATTTCAACAGTAATAGGAATATATTTAAAATTATTGTTTTTATGTTTCGTTAGATATATTTATTAATCTACATGTACACTGAGACCTCGTTTATCTAAAGTTGATGGGACCAGACCATTTTCGGATATAATAAATGTCGAATATACCGATTTTGACGTATTTACCATTATTACACCTAGGTTGCAATGTTAGCTGTTATTTGTTTATTGAATTGTTTTATATCTTACAAAACAATTCGTTATAATTATGATGGTAATTCAAGGAGAGTTGTGGTGACGATATCAGTTTTACTGTAGGACCTGTAACAAAATATTTACAGTATTAAAAATGTTTTTTAAATTTCGTCCGGATAAACAGAGTTTTCGGATAAATGAATTTCGGATAAACGAGGCTTTATTTGTACTTCTGGTAGAAACTTAAAAGTTAAGTTATTGCATCCCTCTTCTTTTTGTTTGTGTGTTTAACGCATGTATGAGTATTTAACGTTTTGGCGATCTCCATGTATATATAGAGGGACTTTCTGATGATGAGACAGATTCTCGAAACGCATCAAAACCTTTAAACAAGTTTTAAACTAAGAGGTTCTCGGACGGAAAATAAAAGGTATTGCACTTTATTATATATATTAGTGACCTGGATACTGGAAAAATGAATTCATTATAATTAGTTAATAACTTTTACTATCTAATTTTTGGTATAATTTCCATTAATAGGCTAGTGTAAATGTATTTAGTCGACGGTATTAAATGATATCGTAACTAACGTATTAATTTCAATTTGAGATTTTGGTATTTAAATAAATTTTGTTTTCAGAAATTAATTCATTCATCTTGTTGTAATAGAAAATATTTTTAGTTTTACTTCATATTACTTTCAAAATACAGTTTGCAAAAATTCTATACCCATCGCAAAAACCTGCGCAATACAATAAAAAGAATCATCTAATCAGTTAATAAATTTCGAAAATTTTCCTACAAAATTTAATGAGTTCCAAATTTAAAAAAATGTCTGTAAATAATTATATATATAGTTGTAAGTGCATTGTTGTTTTAGTTACTACCAATTTATTACTGAACCAATTATTAATCTCGATTCATACGACAAAAATAGAGAGTATTTAGTACACAAATTATAAAGCTATACTATAACACGTATCTAATTATAAAAATAAAAATATTACATAGACCTTTCAAATATACAGCAAAGAACTCAGTTGTCGACAGTATACACTATTTTAGGGCACAACTTCATAATAATTGAAATTATAAGTAAGTATACACATATTAAATAACATTGTATGGCTGTTATTAGTTTTACCGATTTAAAAGTAATTGCATCTCTTACTTAGAATTATTTTATTTATTTTAATGTATTCAGTTCATTGTGATTTTATAGTTAATGTAAATAAATTTATAACGCTTCTATATCTGAAACGAAGATTTAATAAATATTACGTAAATAATCCAGATTAACAATTCTTACAACTAAATTTGAAACAACAAAGAATATTAAACAATACAACATTAAATAAAAAAAAAAAAATAATAATAAAAAATAAAAAGATAAAATGGCAAATTGCATATATAAATATCTAATAAATTATGATAATCAGACTTATACGAAACAAAAGCATCAATTATTAGTAATAATAATTTGCTATTGTAAACTATCAAAAAGTTAAATTAAACAATATCGACACTAAGCATCTATAAGCTTTCAAAATCATATCAATTTGATAAAATTGTATATATTTCCTATCAGTAGAAATTTCAATTTAATTTTCAAAGTGTATAGTACATAGTATTAATATATACTTAAATACATGGCTTTAAGCTGACTACAGAAAAGAAAGGTAACATCTCTATAAATTCTAAGTTATTGCTTAGCATTGCAGTTCTTAAAGTAAGATTAACTGAAACAACATATAAAGTTTAGCTTTAATAAATAAACTTGAATAGCATAATAAATAAGTAAAACCTGTTCATATCAGTCACACAATAAATTACCAAAATTCTAAAAAATGTACGTCTTACTTTAACATGTCGACCACTAAAAATTAAGAAATTAAAATTTTTATAATAAAAATCAAGCAGCATTAAGAAAAAGAAAAAACATCTTTTAAAAATAACCTGAAATCGAAAAACTAAGATATCATGAAATTTTAAATAGAACATTTCGTTCCTTTAAAAAAATTTAAATAGACAAAAGTAGTTGTATTATCAAAATGGTATAAGTAAAGTTTTAGATATATAGAACTTCAGATATTGAAGTTGTAAGACTAGTTTCTTCTAAAATAGACTTCGAATCCGATGACACATTACTAGAAAACAGAATAAGCCACGCTAACGAACTAAAGTGAAAATTGCGTCAAAATAATTTACAGTTTACTATATTAAATTTTTTAACCAATTTTCGTTTATAATAAGTTTTTTATGAGAGGAATGTTTGATTTATTTCTTAATGTTCACCAATGGCTCTTTTTACAGAGTATTTTACGTTTTTAAGGCAGTTAGATTTTTATTATAAATAGTTTTTATGCACTTATCATTTAAAATTATTAAATTACCGTAAAAGTTTAATTTTCCTTTATACAGTCGCAATATTTTACAATATTTATTGTCTATTATTTATTAATAATATTAGTCAATTTGGAAGACCGTTGTATTAAATAAAACGCTAATAAAATCAATTGGTACAACATAAATAATTGTAGAATGATATTTCATATTTTGTTCATTGTAGAATGTGTTCCTGAAATCAATCTTTTTATTGTATAGAAGTTAAATTAAGTTTGTTGATTTAAACACATAACCGATAAAACAAAGTACAATCGTATCCAACAATCACACAAATGAATAATAAATTTATGGTGCCCATGTTAAATATTGATTTATTGCGAGAGATGTTGACATCACAGTAAATATTCAGAGGGGTCAACATTCAACTGTCCTGTCATTGAACCAATTTATAATTGTTTATTACTAGAGTGTGGTAAACTAAACTGGTGATTGAATATTTTATCTACCCAATTTATGCGTTATTGCACGCTCTGTTCACGCTCTTAATACTGCAAAGCTGATTCTCTCAGTGGTGCTGTTAAAGATTTATAGTTGATAAATAGGTTATTACTGCTTCCATTTTATTTAATTTTCCTGCACATAATTTCTTTAAAAATAACGAGTACACATTTACAAACTATAACTGGAACCTATGACTAAAAAACTATAAATGAGTTATAAGAAATAATAGTAAAAAAATCACGCACACAAAAAACATTATAACACAATGCGACTGAATAAATAACCAGAGTTAACACAAAGGTAAACAACTAAAAAATAATTTATAGTTTGGAAAAATGTGTTATAAAACTTCAAAGTTTTACGCCTTTAAGCAAGAAAAAGTTTAACATTATATGAATTAAAATTAGTAAACATGAATTAGTGTTTTTTAACTATTTTACTATATTATTGCCGTCAATATTTTGTTACTTATTTTAACGATATTTATTTAATAAAATTTTTTTTTCAAACAACACTATTACAGAGACAAAGAATAAATCAGTAAACTAACTGTTAGATCAATAACAGAACTGTTTTGAACATGAGCTTACGCTATGTAAACGAAAGTAAATATTCCATGCACAAATTTTACTATAGTTAGTTAAAGAAAAATATAAAAGTTTCAAATGGGCTTTTTATTTTTGCTTTCGTTTTTATTGTTAATTATTTTAACTAAGAAATGTTTGTGTGTACGTTATTAAACATACATTATTGCTGCACATTTCACATAAAAACTAAAATTGCTATTCTACCTAATATTATTGTTATTGTTTTACATAGTTTATTTACACAAACTAGAATATTGATACTTAAACTGGTTTTGACGATGAAATAGAAAACAGTTTATCAATTTTGAATAAATATAAAATATATTATATCTTACAGACCATTTAGCAATATGTACATAACAGTCACTGAAACTTTCCAATAGATATGTTTCCTGAAAGCAATAAAAAGGTACTGTACAATATGATTGGTAAAATATTTTATACAAGGCGTTTTTCGCTGTCAATAATTTAAGGTAACTTATGTATTATTCAAACCAAACAACAAATCTATAATACATTATAAATATGATGTAGAATTAAATTAATTTGATTGTTAAATATATAATATGTATATTTCAACGATCTATATAACCACTTTTACTTGGTATAACGTGACTCTTTAGGATATCCATAATTTTAAAATTTTTAAATTTTCTTTTTAACTTTAATTTAATCAAATAACTCGCACCTTTACAAATTATGAATTACTATCACCTACTATAAGAATTAGGCACTGGCCTAGGTGATACAACTCGTTGCAGAATATTTAGTTTTCTAAATAATATGCTGATTAAAGCACTTTTAATAACACACTTCCAGTTATTTAATTTAATTTTTAAATGTATAACTCTCAGCTCAGTATTAATTACTTTCTTATGATTTCTAATGAACCTCTGAGTCCTAAGTACACTGGAACTGACCTTGTAACCTATCTTTTACTTGCGCTTTGGATAATCTATTAATAAACACGATTGCGATATTATAATGTGGGAAATACTGTGCTGGAATTTTCAAAGAATTAGGTAAGTTATTACTCAACTCGTGTTTTACAAAATAACAAAATTAAAATTTATGTCAAAAATAAAAAAATACCTGTAGGGTTCTTCCTAAAATTACAAACAAAATTATACTTCATAACTGCATACAAAATAGATCTCTTAACTCTATTATTTGCAGAAAGAAAAATTAAATGCTTAATTAGGAATTTTCTGAACATTTCCTAGAGTACAATATTTTATTAATTTACCTTTTTGTCAAAATTAATATTTAGTTACTTTATTAGTTTTGAAATGTTTAATTAATTTATGTTTAATTTACTTTTCTTTATTTTATAATTTCAAAAAACAAACACAAGAAACCAAATAAAATTCTCTGTATCTCAGACCAGTATCAATAAACTTTATACTATGAATTTAACTCAGGCAATTAACGTGGAAGACAACGTAAATTCGCATTCTCACACCTTAGGTGCAGATTTATTATAACAGTTTTAGAGTGGCTGTATGTTGGCTAGTAGGGTCACTCCAGCCTTCTGTCAGCTTGAAGTCTAGGTGCTAAAATCGATTAGAGTTTAAAAATTTTATGAAGATTTCCGGCTGCGTGCTGAGTCACTGCAGTCATGGTGATCTCGTAGAGATGTTTAAAGATGTCCCCTGGTTACTTAATGGTTGATTGTTAAAGTTGGTTTCCTGAGTTCCCTGGTTCGTTGGATCGCTTCCTCATCGTGTTTAGGGTTTATTGTAAAGTCTAATCGCATTGTTAATTCCAGTAATCCAGTTTAAAGTTCTATTGTTACTTCATTTACTCTGATACATTTTCCAGGTCAAGTGGCATAACATTTAAAAGATAAGTTTTTATAAATGTAGAATGCATTTTTATAGAAATCAGAAATCCAAGAAGTTTTTTATGGAGTATTTTAAGAAGTTATATTTTGTGAAAAAGATTTCGATCAATATTTTTCTGAATAAGAATTTTTTTGTAAAAGAAACTTTAGTTTTTCGGGTTATGCCTTCCATACCATTTTTGACACTACACCAGGTGTAGTCGATTATTTTCAAAAGATCTAAAATTCATTATTGTTTACCATTTCTTGGGGAATATTCATTTTAATCTGTTTATGCTATTTAATTATTGGTTTTCCTTAATCAATTACCTTTTCATTTCCCTTTTTTTTTTGTTAAATCATTAATTAAAGTTGGAACTTTTAATTTCGAAATTGGCAGAAATTTATTCCCTCCACTTTTAGCTGCGCCGGACCCTGAGTGACCCGTTGACTTTTCCCCCTAGTGTTTTTCATAGCTTTCCTTCGGAAAATCCTGTGATTTCGTGAGTAACTTTTTCTGTTTACGTGCAATCTGTTCTTTCTTGTCGAGCTTGAATTGTTATCGTACGACTCTTGTTTTGGGATTGCGGCACGCCCAAATTTTCCACGTTGTTTTTTCTCGGAAAAGTTTTTCTGGTTAAATTTTCCGCAGTTTCGTCTTGCTCAATTTGTTGAGTTCTTTTGATGTTAATAGCCGCAGTTCCCGAAAATTCGTCGCTTTTTTGTGGAAGTTTTGGATTTATTACTTTTAACGAATTTAACTCATTTTATTTTTTATTTTAACGCTAAGTTTATTTTGCAATTAGTTGAGACTTTACATTATTGCTTAGTAAAATAATATGCTATTCATTATTTTAATTATTAAAAATATTTTAATTACATCTTTAATTAATGTTACAAAAGGTGTGAATCTGCTCACCCTTCTACATTAATTATATTTACATTCTTTCATTACATTTTGTTCTAGAACTTTATTTTCTGTATACCTACTTTGTAGTACTTTAAATTTTAAAAACTGTGTTTTATTTTTTCTTGTAATTTTACCCTAGTAAACTTTAACACTTTTAGCTAACTTAAAAAATATGCAAAATTCACTAATATACATAAGGCACTTTTATTTTGGTATACTCTAATAGATCAAGAATGCCTTATTTTATGTCTTTTTAGTCATTTTAAAACTTTCCTTTATTTGTAAACTTAAATTACTCATCAACTAATATAATTATGACTATTGAGATCTGCATGACTAATACCTACACGCTTAGTGCAATGTATTTTTTTTTTTTTTAAATTCTAATTTTCAACATTTTGTTATTAATATATAAAATATGACTTTGAGGCAAAGTTATTTTTCGTGTTTCATCTCGTTCAAGGCCAAATGTCGTCATTCCTGATATAACACCCATCTCGCTTTGACACGTAATAGGCAGTAGGCTACTACACTCATGCTGAAACCCTTGGTGCTATGGAAAACTTGACTTTTACAAAATTAAAGAAAATTTCAAATTTCCCAAGTCTTACATGGGCCCAACCTGTTGTATATATAATATAAATTTTATCACGAAGTAAATCGTAAATTCCAAAATATCTTACAAATACAACTAAGAAACAAACATTACTTAAATGAAAAAAGGAACAACTTAATTGTAATTTTATTATTAATTGTACGAAAATGTTAATTAAAATGTCAATTATGTAGCTTATTAGGATGTAAATTATAAATAGTTTAATGTAGCCTATATCGAAATATTCATTTCATTCATTAATTGCAGGCTCATACAATACGCAATTTTGTTGACTTTATTACCCTTTAATGTTCTCCATTCGTAAGGACAGCATTTACTATGTCCCATCCACTAGAATTAATTTTTAATAGCTTTAGATGTAAACTTTTTCTTTTTAATGATTTAAAATTAACCAATTTTTGCGCAGAATTTAACTAAAATTTATGATTTAACTTAACTGTTTAATGTCTAATTTTTTGTTTTACAATGTGACTCATATCATTTTAAATACTTTAATACTTTATCATATTATTGCAAATAATATGTATATATGTATGTTGTTGTTATTATTATATATTTATAAACTATTTATAAGCAAACATAAAATAGACAAAATTATTACTTTTGCCACGATCTATATAAACGATTTAATATAATTCAATTTGCATAACTTTATTGTGAACAGTTCAGCTGTTTACGATAAAAACTTCTATTACGACTCTCATGTTCAAACACATACCTAGATATTTTAGTCACGTTCGGTTACACTGAGGTTAGAAAATAATTTAGGTCACAATCAGAACAAAAACTCCACTGATTACCTCTTGCAATAACTTGTGTAGAATACCTTATGTCACAGAAAATGTGTTTGTAAAACTAATACGTGTTACAATAACCACTGACCTTATTGAATTACTTAAACCACTTTATTTTTTTGAATTTAGTATAAATAACAGTCATTTGTAATATAGTTTTATAACTTAAATAAACATTATATAATTGTTTTTTAGAGCATGCAAAACGATAAAAGATTAGTACTATAGTAGTTAAATAATTACATGTGCCAATCAATAAAACTACCATTACATTATTAAATTTAAATTTTAAATGATTAAAATATAATATTTAGAATTTGTGACACTCCTGTAGATGTTCTACAAAATTGGAAGGTTTGAGGACGGGGCGATTACAAAAATTTTACAAGAGCGAACAATCAAGAAAATTTAAGCAAAACCTTGTTCTCACATACTTAATTGCATTCCTTCGAAGTTCTCCTTAAAAAAGCTAAATTTAACTAACACTAAAACATGTTTTATACATTTTAATAGCTGAACAAACAGACCACATAATAGTTTCTTAAAAAATCAAGTTCTTATTTTGTTATTATGTTAAAGTTGAGCTGTTTATCCTTTAGAAAAGTTATTATAAAAAGGTTTATATAATATATATAAAAAATACATTATCTCTAATTATGACTTAACGCAAAATAGTCTAACAATTTATTGCGCAAATAGTAAAAAAATGTTTCGAATAAAAGTAAAAAATGGGAGAAGAATTTCTAATTAAAATTCTCCGAGGCACAATTTTCAGTATGTTGCTAGCAGTCACCACTACTTTAGTATATAAAACAAATTGTATAGGTAAATATTCTGTGAACTGTCCTTGTTTTGTGTCATGATGTTTAATAGCCTAAAGCTTTATAGATGATTTAAGTTTTACAAAAGAGCTTACAAGGTTACACTTAAATAATGTACACGTTTTTGTGAGTAATAGCCTATAAGTAAAAACTATTTCCTGTTAAGTTAAAATTTAAAAAAATTTAAATTTAACTAAATAGTTCCAGGTTTGATTGAAGTTATTGTATCGTTACATTGATATAATTTTTTGTTATAATTTGTTATAACTTTTTAGAAGTAAAATAATTTAAAGCAGGAACATGCAAGTTGTGTTGCCTTACCACGGAGATTATTTGTAATCATATTAAATCAATAAACCATTTTTAATTTCTGAAATATTCTGCTTGTGCAAAATTGAATAAAGCTGATAAAATTGCAACTTTGGTCTATAGGAAATATGATTAACTTTAACTGATTATTAAACAATCACTTTCCTTTCTGAAAACTATCTAAAAAAATAAGAGGAAGCAGCAACCAGAAGTTTTTGCATTTTCGTTTTGTCGTTTTAATATGTCGATTTACCGATAAAAAAATATCATCTCAAGTCAAGACGTTATTGTTGAATGGCTATTTGCTTGGGAATACAAATACACATTGATTTGCCTCTTGATGTTTCAGTTAATGATTATAAATAATACACTTTTAAAGCTATGCAAATGAAAC
>JAGFPH010004269.1:14321-28760 GCA_018207615.1 Philaenus spumarius
AGTTAATGATTATAAATAATACACTTTTAAAGCTATGCAAATGAAACAATACAAAATATAGAGTGTAAAGAGAAATTAGATTTTAATAACAACCGTAGTTAATTATAAATTAAAATTATCGCTTACTGGCAGTTGTGTCACATGTAAACATGTAACATTATTGTATCTAAACTTAAATCATAGAACTTGTAAAATAATGTATTATAAAAATGTATTAAAGTTATTTAGTAGGTTAGTAAATACATAACCTAACGAAAAATAAATCTTGTATCTGATTGTTTGCACAAGATTTCGTCAATTAAGTTTGGGATGCATAACATTTTCCTATATGAGTTTTGTGTCCCTAGCATTTTTCATTTTTCTAGTTAAGTTTGCGTTCATCAGATTTGATCAATTAGGTTACGAATGTATCAGATTTTCCCGATAATTTAGTTTGGAGTGAATCAGATTTGTCTAATCTGCCTTACTGCTTGGTAGCGTCAGTTAACTCTCCTGTAGAACTTCTGTTGTCAGGATCTTCTCTGAGAAGGTCTTCATCTATCTATTTACTGGATATTTTGAAGGCCGTTACTCATCTGTCGGTAAAATAAAGTTTAGGTTCCATTATT
The DNA here is from genome assembly GCA_018207615.1 of Philaenus spumarius. Taxonomy (NCBI): domain Eukaryota; kingdom Metazoa; phylum Arthropoda; class Insecta; order Hemiptera; family Aphrophoridae; genus Philaenus; species Philaenus spumarius. Next base: position 14,930 of record JAGFPH010004269.1, read on the forward strand.
TTGGAAAAAGTGAGCTACTTGTGAGTCTACTTGTCCAGAGTATCTGTCAGAGATCCCAGCTGACGGGTAGTTTACTATTGTGATTTGTTGCTTTTTATTTTTATTTTCTGATATATCCTAGGTTCCACGAATGGGGTAGTATATGAAGGAGGTCCACTGTACAGATACACGCCAATATGGTAATCCAAAGACTCCATGCATTGTTGTCTAGTGTCTCAGGTAGCTCTAGTCTCGTAGTCTGTACCAACATTTAGGTGTTATTCATTCCATCATCACGATGAGCAAACGGAATATATATAGGGCTTTCATATTAGTGTTTTATAAACACTATCTGTTAGATTCAACATAGAAAACAGTGTATCGCATAGTCTCCTGGATCACTCTACAAATCTTTATTTAATTCATATTTACCATATGTTGAGGGAACCTATTCCATGAAAGCAACTGAATGATTTTAAATGTTGTAACGTCCATCAACAACTTCTATCATTTAACCTTTACCGACAATTCCAAACAGTTATCCTTTTCTCCGCCAGATGTCGACTCCGTACGGTATCTGTAGTCATACATAACTGAACCTTGTAATCCGACAACGATCAGCTGTTCTCTATCTACTCAGTTAAAATTTCGCCTTGTCATGAGTTTGTGTAAAGCGTCGGCCATTAGACCGTTACTTTCAGACGCTGTTGAGTGTTCGTAATGTTGCCGAACTTTAAATAATTTGATCGGGGTAACGTGTGTCGCTGAAGAACATGAATTACTTCTAAGCCTTTTGTTTTCCGCATACCAGGTAGAATATTTTAGCTTTACCTTAATAATTATAAAATATTACTTGTAAAACTTAATTAGGTTATTTCCACTTTTGCTTCATGTACAACTTCCTAACTCATTTTGTTCAATTTATTAGAGAAACCTATATATTTCTTTTTTACAACAGCCTAAACTTAAATGTAATTCTAACAGCCTAAATTTTAAATGTAAATCTTACAGCCTACAAAAACTATAAAGCCGATATCATTTTTGTTATTGTTAAAGCCTAAAAATATTTCCTCAAGCAAGCCTAAAGTGTTATGCATTAATTAACTATAACTGTGTAGTATGTCTACAGTGTAACAGATATTGAAAACTTTAATAAGCTATAAGCAGAATATATGGCTGATATGTAACTAAACGTTAACATTTCTTTTATGTTACCATGTGGCTTACCTAACATGTACAGACAGTGTTATGCAACATTACACATGTTATATTAACAATCACAATCTATGTAGCAATTTGCTATTTGTGCTACAAAATTTAATAAAAACAGTCAACTCAAAGAACTATCATTTTATGCTTATTTAAATAACTGCAAGTTTTCTAAAAAGGAAATTGTTATCTGTGTTATACAGTTAAACTGGTCCAAGTGCAGGAGATGTTTAATGCAATGAGATAACCTGCTGCTACTACTATTAGAAAAGGCCTACCTTGCAACTGAAAAATGGAATACATAATCAAAATATTTTCTACTGAGTTTTAATTAGAGACAGAAGTTAATTTAAAAAATGAGAACTATCTGCATTTGTTCTTTTCTTTATGTTAAGTGTTAAATAGGCTGTATTTTTTTGAAAATAATTTTTGGACATGTGTACTATTTAGGATATGTTAGTGTTAAATAAATTGGGAGGAGCAAGCTAGCACATTTCGGACTTCAGCCCCTAAGGGCTACACTTTAGAAATTTCACACCTTTTTTTATATATAGAGAGACGTCTCATAATTAATTTTGTCTATTTATTTAATTATATAATTACCTTTTAGAGTTGGCCAACGACAAATATATATTTTCTTAAAACAAATCCATGGTACTTCATGTAAACTTTGTAACTTGTAAATCTTCTGTATAATTTCTGTAATTATTATTAAAAGGGAGGGTTTTTGAATTTTATTTTTTTTGGGAAGGGTTTTTAAATTAAATTTAATAAAATATATATGTTTTCTTTTTAAAAATCTCAATCTTTTGTATTAAGGGCATATTAATAACTTCTTTTATATTAAGGGCATGTAAACTTTTATTTTGGTTAATAAAACCAAAAAATTATAACTATCTGTATAGTTTATTGAGCTAACCTCTAGGTATCCTGTGCATTGTAAGAGATAAGCTGAAATATTCCTACTTTTGGTGATATTTAAATTCTAAGGTAAGTCTTGAACAGTACCAATCTATGTGGCCCAGTATCGTTTCCGTTCCCTTAATTATTCTTTTTGTAAGATTGGTACAATGTCCTTCTTCCTGGTAGTCTCGAAAGCTCGTGTATAACATAACTTGTATTAATGATAATTATTAAATAATAACGTAGCAAATACATAATACAACTGTATTAACTTAAATTTGATTTAAAGGCCGTTAGAGGCAGCTAGATTAAAACGATTTTTAATATTATTTACATTTCTGTAAAACTATTAGGTAAAATTATTAACAAATTTTAAGATCTACATTTTTAGAGAACATGTTAATAAAAATAATCTACAACACAAACTAATAATATTGTTAATTTATTTTTAAACTTGATTCAACTGAATGAATAATATACATATGCATAATTTGTTTTTGACGGTGTCAAGCGACAAAGTTTAACATAAGTGTCATAATTGTTATATTAATTAATTCAGTAACTACTATGTGGTTTCTGGTTGAGTAATATAACAATGCTACACCTGCATTGTTATTTTATGGTGGATAATAACAGATGTTGAATCAACATGCTGTATTTGAATAATTTTGCATCAGAGTTTGCAGATGTTATGGCGATGTAATTAAGTTCAGTTTACTCTAACTGTGATATCTATGTGCCTTATCTTTAATAGCATAGTATACAGATATATTGCGTTTTTATTTACAATGCAATTTTCTTTTTTCTATTTATATTCTAAATGAATTCTTAGAATTTTGTGTTTAGTTTGTACTTTAAAGTATTTCCTTGAAAATAAAACTAAAGTCACTTTTCATATAACATTTAATGCAGTATTAAGGCGTACATAAATGTTTCTCCTATCACTACTATTGAAGAAGTGTATAAGTACCATCAACATAAATGTAAGCAGCTAGTAAGCGAATGTTGGTTTTATTAATTCTTAATATTTACTTCCTTTTTTATTAAATTTAGAGATCAAGATTACAGTAAAGAAGTTCTACAAGTTGTCTAAGAACAATTTAACTATAAGGCTTAGCCTTAATTTGTTGATCTTCATTTGTATTGTTTGGATTGAGAAATACATAATAAATTAGGCACTATAACAATCCTGCAATAAGGCTTTCCAAGAGTAAAATTATAAATGTCTATGTACAACTGCACATTTTGCGATAGGCTGTTCCAACGTTGTATGGCACAAGTGGACCAGAACTACTTCAAAGTTTAGCTCTCATACCACATTGCTACAAGAGCAGCGAGTTTAAATCAAAGGTGATCCAAACTATCCGTGGGGGATGCGGAATACTACCCCCCGGAAAACTAACCCCCCAGGTGAAACGTGACGTCACGAAATCTACCAACTAACCAATATGGGAGCCGTGTCCGCGATTGGAATACTACCCCCCCTAGCAAATGCGGGTCGCCGGAATGCTACCCCCCGGAAAACTACCCCCCCAAGCAGGTTCCTACAATTATACTGTTATCGGCAACATACTGTGACTAAACAGTTTAGGTTAGTCCTCTAGTTTTTTTTTTTTTATTCTAATTATATCGAAACTTGAGTGTGCGTGACTGGAAAACTGATCCCCCCCGATCTCTGACGTCAAAATGACGTAGGAACCTGCTTGGGGGGGTAGTTTTCCTCAGGTTAATATCCTAGGCTTTGTTTAGACCATTTGATTTGCAATGTTCTACTTTTGTTATATACTTTGGATAGGTTAATATCCTTGACTGTACCATTTATTGGTCCATGGGTACCTATGTGATCAACTTAGAGCTCAACATAAATCTTAGATTGTCTCCATGGTCTTGTCCGCAAGTTCCTGTGGTAGCATCTAAGTTAGGTGATAGCATAGACTGTAGCAAGCGCTTATAGTAACATTATCGCACAACCTCAAGTCAAGGCTAGAATCAACTTTATTTAATCTCTCTCTCAAAGGTCAACCAAGGTAGATGACACACGTGAATGTGTTTTATTTCATACATTTTGTTTACCTTTAAGATCATTATATATATTGCATAAGCTTACAAATTACTACCTCTGTAATATGGTATAAAATAAACTTAGATGTGGCACTTTAAAAATGTCAGAGGCTATAATATTATCTTCTAACTAATACTAAGTTAGTGAAAGTAGGTTTCGTTAAATTTGCATCTAAATCAAGTAACTGAGTTGTAACTTGAGTTTTGAACGAAAATTTAAAACAACTATAACAAAGTCTAGATTAAGTAAAATAATTTAAAAACGTTGTTTTCAATATTTAATTACAAAATTATGCTTCGAACGAACATTTCTTTATACAAAACTTCTGTATCAAAATCTTACTAATAGTTTACTGTAAATTATAATGTATATTATAACAAACATTTACGGTCACAAACATAAATAATGGAAGTTTATCACAACCAACGACTGCAGATTATTTTTTTTTTTAAATTCAATAAATTGCTACATTGTTGTACAAACTCATAACAATGTTTACAATTTAAGTACTAGTTTACAAATATATGTAGTACCCGTTTATTATGTATATGTAAATACTTTTAAGCGATTAGTCATTTTTTGACTTTACAGACCATAAGGAACAATATTTTAATTTCGATTATGTCGTTATTGTTATGACGTTGCATGGATATATATACAGTATATTGTTACGTTTAAATTATTTAATTTGTTAATACATCTTTGTTTATATTTTTAATAATAATAACTACTTAATTTATAAGTTATTCAACAAAAATGTAAACTCAAATGTGTGACACAGTTTAACTTTTATATATTTTTCTAATATTTATTAAATGTTTTGAAAGTTAGTTAGTGACTATTGAAAAACTAAATATCGGAAGTTTAATTATTGGTTTCAGTTAAACAAGACAGAAAGTGCAATAAACATTTTAAATTATAACTAAATATTTCTTTAAAAAAACGTGCACTATTTTTCCTAGTTTTTGAAACTGTACAGAGCTCATATTTGTAATAAACTACAAACAAAAGTAATTTTTTTTTGTTTTTAAATTAAAGTATAAAATTTTAAAAATAATTAAAACCAAATCAATACTGTAAAACATTAGTGGGTTCAGATCTAAGGACTAATATATACATTCCTTTAGTATTTATTTTATTCAGGATAGAGTGATTCTAGTAATAGAAGGCAAATGAAGAGGAAGCTGCGAAAGATAGTAATACAGTAAATGTTATATATACTCAACCAAATAAATACACAGAAGATACAGAAGTGAGAGACGTATGTTTTAATATTGCTCTGATACGAGTTAGTGTAGGTTTTACTACATTTTATAAGAAGCGTGTAAGAAATCTATAATTAAATTTCAATATGAGGCAAATAAACCTTTTGAGTAGAACCTCCTACTCTCTATGGACGTCCTTAAGGGTCTTCTATCTAAAACAAACAATCATTGCTTGTCATTAATCTGACTTACTGTTTAGTGAAATCCCAGCAACACAGTCAAGCTCAATAGATTGAACTTCTTACTGACCTTGACGATACGATTTTCAAACAAATTAGTAAATAAAGCGTAATACTATTAAACTATAAGTTTAGGTGTATTTATATTACAATCGTTAAGTTCATATTTTTGTTAATGTTTGCAATACATAAGTACAGTATAAAATAACTCAGAAATATAAACCAAAAATAAAATGTTTAGGTAAATATACAAAATAGTCCACGTGCTATCGTGTCTTTAAAACTACGTAGAGAGAACGAAATAGAGGAAAATATGTTGCTTAATGCAAGGGATATTAAATAAAATATAATATTCGGGATATAAAATAAATATAATATCTCCGTACAATACAAAATGAGATACTTAAACACTACTAATGATCTGTTTATTTGATAAGAGCACACGATTGAATATAACTGAAATTAATATTAGTTTTAATATTACAATTTTCAAATACATTTTCTACTTTATGTCCGTCATAACTAGGAACAACAAAATGTTCAAATTTTTAAACAATAGCCAGCTTTAAATAAACTATATTCATAAACCAAAATTAAGGGGTAATGTTTTAGAATGTGGACAATATTTATTACATTATTGAAACACAAAACTAATGTTTTTTTTATTTTTTATTATTGATTTTCTAATCCCTTGTGGATGATTCTAAATTATATATATACAATTAAAATAACTCAAACTTAAAGACATTGCGTTATTCAAAAACTAAAACATCCAAGATTTCGTTAACTTTCTTGAAGATAGAAAATGTTCTTTTTTACTCAATTCAATATATTTGCATATACAAAACAAATTGTCTATCAAACATATTCAAATAAATACTATTAATAGGATATAGAAAACAAGAATTAAATCTTTTTTCTTTTAATTTAAATTGTATTCAATACGTTTGTCTTGTCTTAATAATATGGTACTATTTTTATATAATACTTTTTTTATGAATGATACGTAAATTAATTATTTGGCAATATAAATTTGTTATTACGAGGAATACAAGTAAATGTGTATTATATCAATTCAAATGCTTTGAATTTACAATAAAATATATAAAAAATGAAAAAGGAAAGTATATACTAGTTTTTTGAAAGATAGACTTCCACTGTTACAAACATTATTTCCATGTTCTTATTCTTCGTTGATTGGCAGCGTCATTGTCAACATGCAGACGATACGGAGACTACATCAATGTCAACTTGCAGACTATAGGGAGAAGACGTCAGTGTAAACTTGAAGAAAACTTGACTTAATCGATCTCCAAGAGCCAAGAACATAGAAGTAGGTAAAAGTTACCTTCGCGTAACGTCTATAACAAGTAAGGGGTACAATGTAAAAATATTATGTGAAATACAAATTTTGAAAATATGTTAATATAAAAAGATAAAATGTAGGAATTTTTACTGAATTTTAAATTAAACCTCTAAATTAATACTTCATCAAAATTTAACTATAAGTAAAAAATTATTTACAATGTAAATATATTGCAAAAGCCAACGGTTATAATCTGTGATAAACACCAACAAATAAAAAACAGAATAAAAACAGTAAATCTTTCAAACCTCGTGAAAAACCACCTACATAGCCTGTGAATACGGAAACGAACAACCGATTATAGTTTCAAAAAATTTCAAAAAAATAAACATTACTAAAGCTTTTTGAACCAACAACAACATCCAAAAACTTCTCAGTCAAAAACCAAATAAAGATTTAAAATATAAAAGTAGGATTTACAAGTTAATTTGCGATGAATGTAATTCCTTTTATTACGGCAAACAGGAAGATCGTTCCATCAAAAGTTCAAAGAACATTTGCCAAAAAATATGGCAATAAATCTAATTATTCACGCCACCTAATGGACAAAACCATGTCTATACTGACTTTGAAACCAATTTGACACATTGCATACATGAAAAAAGGCAAAATTATGGATGCCTTCGAGGAGTATGAAATATACAAAGCCTTTAAAAACAATGAAAACCAAGTAATAAACGACCATCTGCATTTCTCCTCGAACACGTTGTATGACACGGGCATCATTATACAAGATAACGGGCTCGCTAACAAACATCACAGCATGGTTACTTAACCTTGTAACGACAGAGTTGTCTTTGGACCACCGTACGGAATGCATCCCACGAGCAAAAAGTGTTTTAATATGTACTCAGTATTTGTGTTAATGTTTTTTTTATGCAATATTTGACGAACTTGCAAGGGTGATATGTGTCTGATGAGGGAATACATCTCCGAAACGACTCATACAAACAAAAAATAAGAAAGTCACGTGACGGACATAAAGTAAGTAATTAAGCTTAATTAAATAATTAGTTTTAGTTTCTTTCACAAAACGCCGTATTGGGTATATTAATTAATTAATTGCTTTAAGGCATGATTATTTAAAATACATTTTGCTTACACCAAGCAAGCTTACTTGTGCATTAATTTGATTTTACTCTCTGCATGCACATAAAATATTTTAAAAACATAAACATAAACAAAAACATTTCATTATTTAAAACTTTTTATATTATTTAAATATTTATTTCATAAATTGGTGTTATTGTTTATTTTATATCCTCATAAGATTTAAAAAAAATATATATTCATATCTGGTAAGAAAAAAATATTTAAAATAAGTTACACTGCCAAAATGTGTCGCTAAATAGTGCTTCTAAAGTAATAAACATTCTGCTTTATTATTGTGACATTTTCAAGAGTATTCATACTTGTAAAATTTGTATGACTATATTCAAAAGTCTTTCATTTTTATATTATTATTTAAAACAAATAATGTATTTAGCTCTGTTATCTTTAAAGTAGTTAATAAGTAGAGCACTCTATACTGTTTTCATTGCAAATGACTATAGAGTTAATTAATTATTCAAATTGTAACCTGAATTGCAAAATCATTTAAATTTGCTTACAAAAGCAAAACCTAACGATAGCCAACTCCATTTGGCAAGTCGATAAATAACTTAAGTAAACAACAAATTACACCACCATTTATTAACCAATTAAGCTTAGTAGTTGAGAAGTATAAATTGAAACTATACATACATTTTAATAATGAACACAATAGATTGTTTGCAGTTCATTTTTGCCACAGTTTTATATTTGTTAACTTCTAACAACACATAATATTATGGAATGTATTTAGCAAACAGTAGTTAATATAAAACAGTGGCAAAAATTTACTGTAAACAATCTCTTGTGTTCATTAGTTCCCAACATTTTACTGAAACAACCTGAAATGAACTAACAATGTTTTAATTTGTCAACACAAATTTGGAATCAATTATCGAATTATGTCAGAGGAATATTAATTCATCTGTTTATCAGGCAAGAGGGAATCTTACCAGTAGCAAAATACCTTTTTTTGATATTAGAAAATAATCCATTACAGCTAAAATGTCAGAATTTTGTAAACCCATCAAAACAAAGTAGGATATTTGAACGATATTTATTCAGCTAGTCCAGTAAAATCTCAAACAATTTGTATATGATATTTTTTGCACAATACAGGTTCTTTAAATGATATAAGTTAAAATTTCAGTTTTGATTTATATATAGACTATATACATAGCGTTCACAAAGTCCCTTTAACCTTCATTATTATTTTGTTATTGTAACTTGGGTAGCACAGCAGCAAAATTATTTTGCCATATCTTAACCTTTATGATTTTCGGGGTTGGAGGGTGGTAGGGGGTAAAAAATGTCAAATATAAAGGTAGGTCATGTAATACACCTTAATAAAAGTGTGTAATACACACAAGCTTAATAAAAGAGAAACAGAAATGCGCAAACTATAGGTTAGTACCTTACTTCGTTTCATAGTAATGGACAATCAAAGGTCTGGTCTGGAAACTAATATTGTTATCATAACACCAAAGCATGTTTTTAATTTGTTGATATTAGGAATAAGTAAGGTTGTATGTTATTTTCCAGAACTTTGATGATCTATTAAGTAAGATACTAACCTCTAGTTTGCGAAATTGTGTTTCTCTTTTGATAAGCTTTTTAATGGTGTATTCCATGAACCTACCTTTATATTTGAAATTGAAGCCCCCGAAAATGAGTGAACATGTGAGCACATTTTGTTCTGTTAAGCAACTCAAGATACATACAAAGTTTTGTAAACTTATTTTCAGTAACAAAAATAATGAGGTGCTAAAGGGATTTTATGAACTCTATATATATATTGAATCATAATATATTCTATTAACCTCTTTCTAGAGTATATATTATGCAAATACACATATTTAGTTTTAGTTTGTATTCCACATATTTAACTTTTGTTTAATTTATAATTTTGCGTTAAGCAATAAGTAAGAGTTTGTCTAATATAGGCAACTTGTATATTATTTATGTAGTCACGAGATAGCATAATATTTAAACCTAACAAATAAAGCGGAGCATGATAGCAGGAACTAAAAAAGAGGTGTTTTCGATCGAGAAGTTTAGTTTATTCAAATTATGCAGAGTTTAGTTGCATACTATGTCTGAGAACGTTTACAAAATTAAACAGTACTATTGGTAAATAAATTAACATGTGATATTTATCCTGTACTTTCGATTTTGTATTATTTACGTTTAAAAAATAAAATAATTCTCATTTTATTTAATCTTCAAAATAATGCCTAACCAAGATAGTTTTTAGTCATTTCCAAGCAAGAGCTTATTTTTGAACATACTAAATGTTTGTGTTAACTTCAGATATACAAAAACAATGTTTATCTTCGACGGAAAGGAAAAGGAACACACAGCTTTGACAGGAGACACAACAGCAGTCACTTTGAAGAAATCAAAGCATGAAGGTCTTCCAGTTTCCATGTCGGTTATTTTGAGGGCTTAAACGGTTAAGGTAAAGTGAGCTTGAGGTAATATTAAGGCATTGAACTGTTTCAAAATTGTTGAGCAACTACATTTTTTTAATAAATTTGAACGAACTCAATGTTTAAAATATTTTAGTACAACTAAAAACTTACAGTCCAATAGTCAAATTGCAGTTTCCAACTACGGCCGTTTCGGCTATTCAGCCATTATAAAGTTTAAGACATCCTTCGTCAATAGTCCAATATTAAAATATAGTTTAAAATATTTAGTTTGTGAATAATGCTTGTATTAGAAACAACTCTTGTACTTCGCTTTCCTTAAAGTTTAAAAATGCTCTTTCGAAAACTTTTGAATAAGGTATTAATCTGTATTCAGTTGATTTAATATAGACTTTAAAGTGGTTGTGACGATATCTTCGGAAAGTAAATTTCTTTATTCCCTACTTTTCTAAGTTTGTTTGCAAAATACAACCTAAAACTAAAGTTCTCTTGTCTGCCTACCTTTTTAAACTTGACTTTGCTGCACTGATTTTAACCTTGTCCTTTGCCAGTTGATGTGCCTTTTCAATTGGTTGCAATACAATTTGACCTGAAATCTGCCATTTATTATTAATTAAATTATTATATTAGAAAATGATGCAGTGTTAAACTGCCACGTTGTTAATTCTTCCTTAAAACTAAAGATCACTAATTTAATTTGAAATAAATCCAGTCCTGTGAGTTGTCTTTAGTCTAAGTTAACCATCTGCTTTTAACTTCTTTTATTACAGCCACATTGATGAAATACTCTTATTCATTAACGTTCGTACACATAATAGAATATGCATTAAGTGAATGGGACTGTTTCTTTTCATAATGCATTACTAACAAGGTTTTTTTATATGCACAAAACCTGCGGTTATTTTTACATTTCAGTGCTTGTATTTTTGTTATTCTGTTTTGCATTTTTGTTTAACATTAAATAATCATTAATACATTTGTAAAATTTATATAAGGATGTAACAAAGATCATTCTTCTTGTTAAGAATATTGAAAGCTTTATAACTCTTCAATAACTTGTAAGTGATTTTATTCTTGATCCACTTATTTTCTTCTTTCCTGTTCACTTAACCTTCATTTAACCTTCATTGGTGTTATTTACAGGCTTATCTTGTAGCAGTTTTTCTACACACACATTAGCTTGTAAGTGCATTCATGTCATCTTTCAACAAGTAACGATTATGGTATAATAAAAAAGATGGGGTAAATGTTTATATATATAGAGTTTATAATTTGTATAGCTCCGAGGTTCTACCATAGTTACTGGCAACATACAGTGCGTTATATACATGATTACCTCAAACGGAATAGGTATACAATACATACACTCCGGTACTTTAAACGCTTCTTTACGTATTAGGACGAAACATTTTTTCCAACGAAACTTAAATTAATCAAACGAAACTGTATTTCAAATTCACCACATGTGCAAGAGAGCAGTTACAAATTGTGGAAGTATTTGTTCAGACTTTAAACCTTGAGTTTATATTTCTTCGCCTGTAGAATCCAGTTTTAAATATTTCAAACGATATAGTGTTGATTGTCAAACAGTTAAAGAACTATACTGGTGTCGTAACATAATTACTGACATAACTGACTTTATTACAACGTATATTATAAACTTACAATTAATTACAAGTTTGTAATTGTTTCAATTTCAGTAAATAAAAATATGCAATTATTATTTATTTGATTTGACAGCAAAAAACACTACGTCATAGATATTATTCAATTTATCAAACAATCAATTAAACATTATGATATGACTGGATACTGAATATTTGGAAACATTCCATTTTCCATTGAAATAAATAAATATTAATCTCCATAAATATTTTGAGCTGTCAACATTCTAGAACTCTGATGTCAATAAAATGACAAACTGTAACTCAAATTGTACATTTACTGACTTCAGTAAACAAAAGTAAGTGATATGTGTTATCCGCCTTATTTATGTGCCTTCATGGTATTTGAATAGTAGGACACAAAATCACATACACTAATTTGATTTAAATCAAATTCGATTTTTATTCTGGTTGTACGGTATATTGAATAACACAAATGATCTGATGATAATGGATAATGCAATTAATAGTGCAAATTAAAAAGGAAACTGTCCAAAACCTATACCAAATAAAAAGTAAAACATTGACTTCTTAAGGAATCAATTAACTGTAAATAACAATACGTTTTAATTTGCATTCTTAAATAAATATGTGAAACAAAAATGTATGTACAAACGAATTTCAAATATTATATTTTTGTATTTAATATAACAAGTGCATGGAAAATGTAGACATTTTATTATACCGTTTATTTTGTATTCCCGCAGCAAATCAAAGATATCTCAGTACAATTTACCACTTAGCAACAACAGTTTTATGCAGGTTTAATAAAACTAAATTGTTGTGCCTTTCTGGCTAAACAAAGCCGAAGATTTCTCGACAAACCACGAGACTAGACAAGCAACCCTCCACTATAACAGACGTGGTCTTATGGTTTGGTTATAAGCTTACACGATGTATGTATCAGTACGACGTCGCTAATAAATAAGGCTACTTACTACTCTGTCAAGTGCTTTCGCCAGGTACCTGTGCACATTTACGAACACCGTCATTAGCCTACACCGTCCTACAGATCTACAAGATTTCGCCTCAATCAAGGTATTAAAATTTACAGCCTACAGCAGACAAGAATATAATTGTTCTCATTTCATTGTGTTTACTTGCTTAAACCAAGTTGGGCCCTCAAACATTAAAGTGTCTTAAAAATTTTAATACGAATTAAAAAATTTAAAAAATTGCTGAGTTACAATATTCCCATAAGGGTTTACAATTAATTTTAATCATGAATAATTAGCATATTGCATTTATTTACATAAATTTGTTTTAAGATTTTCTAACATTTTTAGAAAACAATTATTATTTTAACAAAGAAATAAAGTAAATTTGTTAAAGAAGCCTACAATACAATATAAAATTATATTTATATATATACATATATAAGTAAAGGTATATTATATAAATATACATGAGTGTATATTATAAAGTTAGCTATATATATAACTATATAAGTTTGATAAGGAGCAGTGTAAACAGCGTTTTAAGTGCAAGTAAATAAACATAAATAAATATTTCAATAATCTTTTTAAGAAAATTATTATAGAATAAGAAATTGTTTTACAGGCACAAAAACCATAAACAAATATTATAAAGAATTATTATTGATTTTTGAAAATGTTATAATTTTATAGCTTATTGACAACCCAACTGAAGTTGTCTCTACAAAGTACTAACTATAGGGAAACGAAT